>JAQGAK010000791.1:0-52339 GCA_034696945.1 Lipothrix lubbocki | reverse complement strand
TTGACAGGCGATCTATGAACTGGTGTGCCGGCAAACGTTTGAAGAATCGGAGTTATTTCAACGTTGATGAATTTCGGCAGCATCCATGGTTGAAACAGTTTTACTCTTCCATTGGTATTAACGTAGTGTATGAAAAGATGGAAAATAATTGCGATTTTTTGAGTTTCGTGCCTATTTGGAAGTATCTTCAGAAACAAGGATTCATTGTACCACTGTTAGACCCCAGGAAGAATCCATTTGCTACTTGCTAATCACTACGGGTATTTGGAAATTTGGTAAGAGTGTTGAGTAATGTAAAAACAATTTGGTACGGATGTAATGTATTTTTGCGGGATATTAGCGTGGTACGATATCTGGTAGTATGGATTTAAGATATGAATACATAGTAACAATTTTAGTGCGTTTTTAAATAGGCCTTTAAATGAGCAGAACGTAATCGTTGAAGGATCCCAGACACTTCCATTCGTTCCGAAAGTTAATTTGATGATCTTTCCCTAACGTTTTATGTAGCGTCATGACAAAATATAATATTAGAGTTTTACCCGTTTATTTGGAATCCAGAATTAAAAGGCAGAATTGTATATTGTACATGTATATATGTAGCTACTATTAATATGTGCATCAATATGTAAATAATTTTTTATAAAATAATGAAAAAAAGATTACTACAGGAAAAAAATACGGACAGTATTTTGATGAACCGCTGTTTTAAGAGCAATTATTACTGGTGACATTCGTGTCACAGCCATAACGATGTGTTTATGATTTGAAGAAAATAAGATTTAATTAACTTGAGGTGTAACACCCGACTCTGTGCACAGTAGTCTTCTTAAAGAGTGTGAAGATTTTTCTAGCCCGTCAAACTGTATTGTGATTGTAGAATTAGGTCAGTTTAACTAATCGTCACATATGTAAGTAAAGTAGACTTTTATTCAATATAATCCCATTTTCAATCCGTTGTGAACTTAGTAGTACATTTTTATATATACACACAATAAAATTTCATAGAATGTTACGCTTTAATATTTTTGGAAAATTCAAAGTCTGTTTTCACCCAAGAATTCGTTACGCTATAGTATGCCTTATTCGCTTTAGCCTACAAGTAATCAGTATCTATAAATTTACATGAATTACATCAAACTCCATAAAGTTGTTTGGATGCGAGCTCATAAATCTGATCTTTTGACACGCCGTCGAAGAACAGATACGGTTAAAGTTTACAACTGTAGTCACCTATAGTTCCTTCGTAATTGAAATATTTGTAGTTAAGGTGTAGAAGTTTGTTCTATCTCAGTGAGTTAGGGTTTCCAAATTAGAGTAACAATCGGTTTATGTAATTATAATCACAACGGTAAAGTCCATTCTTTCAATAAATTTAAAATATTTAAATAATATACATAAGTATATAAAACAACAATAGTTATCATTTACAATTTTTGCAAGAAACGCAGCAAAAATACATCACAAATAATAATTAATTATTTAAGCTATCAAAATCTATGAATTGTCTCCGTCGTCTGTATGTTTTGTCTTGCAGTAATTTTCTTCTTTCACGTGTAATAATATTTCTTAATAACATAAATGAATTTTAATTTAAAAAGATGAAGATGCGCAGTCAACGAGTTTATGTACTTATATTTTTAGTGCAGGAAACGAAGAACGTCGAGCGTTTTCACTCTTAATTAAACAGTAACAATCTAAAGCTTGTACAGTGTAATTTACTACTATAACATAAGTATAAAGGAAAACGCAGGTGGGTAAAGTACCTGAATTTTGTATTAAAGAAAAACCGCACATACATTTCTGCGTTGCCCGATAAAAATTTATTAGGGGGAAATCAACAGGCTTTACAGTCTACTTTCTTAGTTGTAAGTACTACTTTATGTATAACGAGGAAGATTAACTTAAATCATAAGACTCTGAAGCTGTAAATCAGTGCAATACAAATTAATATTACATAACATTATCACACTAAACATGAGTTTCTGTGCTAAACTAATATTTTAATTATAAATAATACATGATTACAAAAAAGGCAAAATATCTAAAACGTCAAGCAAGATTAACAATCAAAAATGAAAATTGACACAGTCTAAAGGAATATTTATATGTGATAATATGTACACACATAAGTATACTTATGTTGGATTTAAGCTAATGATAATTAGTCTAGATAACAATAACAACGTATTAGTTCCAACGTAAGATATACTGTAGTATAAATGAACAGGAAGCAGTCTATTTATTTGTTTGTGAACTTTTAAAAAATCAAAACTTAAAATTATTATAGTTTTTATTATTAATATTTTCACCTGAGTTATTATAAAAAAATTGTTATTACAATCCGAGTTATGTGGATTCTACCGTTTCTTTGAAAAATTTATTATTCATTATTTCAGGTATTCTGTACATTTTTCTGAGCTTGTTAATGATGACTTAGCCTTTAGCTTGTCTTGGCTTTTAGCTAATTGCATTATTTTAGATTGCGCTCATAGACGTTCAAAAATAGAAACAATCCAGTGCGTTATTATTTTTCAGTTCATATGCTATAATGCCATACGGGTAAACTTGTAAGTAAAAACGTTTGCATTGAATACCGCTATGTAGGCTGCTATAGAAAAGTTTTGTTCTGATTTTGACAATTTATAGAAACGGTAGAATGTTGATGCACACACGATTTTTGATAATTATCTTCTTTGTTTAAATAATATCCTACTGTTAATTCCAGTAAATGAATATTTATTTTCATGGTTAGTACACAAAATGCCTATTTTGTGCCAGGGAACAGAGTACATTAATTTCACTTTAATCGTAGTGTGATCAGGTCGTCAAACTCGAACTGTAGTACATGTAAATATTAATATGTATCTCTACAATCTACTGTAGTAATGTATGGTAAATGAATATTTTAGCTATTAACTAACCTATCTAAACTTTTATGCAGAATTTTAAGACTTTTTAAAACGGTAATTTATTACATTGATAGTTACCAGAATTTGCGGTCACCTTCTTTATCATCAGTCTTAGGATATAGATGCACGCATCCTTATGTATTAATTTTTACAGGCTCGTAAGCTTATGCTACCAATATTTCCCCCACATGTACATACTTTGATTGATACGGATGTACTGACATGTATATGAAATTCGCAAATGAATGGTACTAAATATTTTTGTAAATTTACCTAAATATAATTCCTGTGACTTTTTTGGGACAATGACATGTTTGAATATAAAATATATGAGTGAAAAATGTCAGCAAACCCAAAGGAGTAGAATAAAATAGTAAAGTACATAGTACAACGAACAATGAACCAGAGCAGCTAAATTTTCTAGTAAGAGTTACAGTAATCTGATTATCCACTTGAATTCCAATTAATAAACAATTATCCAACAGTAGTAACCAATTCATTAAGCAATTGAACTACTAAATATCACACAAGCGAAACCCAAATAATATTAAGAATTGTAACGCTTGCCCTCCGAGTTTCCAAACTGTTTTGGTCATACTTTTTTGAAAAACCAAATTGTTTCAAATCCTGTTTTTACTATTACACAAGCTTCAGAATATTGTAAATAAAACTGACATTTTGACATTAGATTGTTGAATGACTTTTCTATAATAGTGTATTACAATAGTATGTATAATTATAGGTAATATGCAAAGCTGTTTCTCTGGTTCAAAGCGTAGATTCAGTACTTTTAAAAATTACAATAAGATTTCTGAACCTAAGTCAATCCATAGGCTTTCCCGTATCTTTAATTTAATGAGACCTTTTATCTGAACAACATAATGTAAGTATTTCGGAATTTTACTTAATTTGAAATTTGAACATAATATAAAAATGATGCATGTCTATAACATCCGAAAGTTCTGGTAAAGTACAAGAAGCTTTACTGGTGGAGGATCCTAAAGTGTCTTCTTGTAGCATACACCAAAGTTTGATATTTCCTCACATGTTAATCGTGGTTTCATGGGTAAGCATAGTTAAGCCTCTTTTAAATACGTGGAGAATGTAAATATGCGAGTTTTTATACTTACTAGTATGTATGTACATTAGTGTTAGATACTTTACCAACGTACACATTACGATGTGTATCTGTATATATACTGTGGAACCGATGGTGTTACTTCCTATTTATTCTATAAAAACTAAATGCATTATAGTATAGTGGACAAGGGAAAATTACACGCATTCACACTGTAATCGTCAGACTTGAAACCATCTGCCGAGCGAGGAAGTGTTTCCATCAATAACCAGTCCTGGACCAACGCTGCCACCAAACCATTTCCGGTATGTTGAATCCAAGTCAAGTGGTGAGGTACCCAAGGATGTAGGCTCTGTGGACATGCTACTAAAGTGACCGTCATGAGGCATTGTCATCATGCTCATGCTAATCGTAGAGTTAAGGGAATTCATTCCGTAGTTGAGCAGAGATCCAGATGAATTACTGTTGCTACTAGAGTTGTTATTATTACTCAGACCACCACCGGGATGATTCAGTTTACTGCTCAAATTAGAGTTGTTGACACCCAATGGATGTTGCTGATAATGCTGATTCTGATTGGACGAAATGGATGACTTGGATTTTGAATGACTTGAACTTGTCGAACCTTTACGTGTTGACGAGGAACTTGTAGGACAACAACAGCAATAGCAACCTAAAGAACACAAACCATAATTAATATTGAAAATGAATTCATTGTTGTAATTACTACATTGCAGTGTCAAGATCGAATTCAAGATTTATATTCCTATGATGTGTGGTCCAATACTTTGGGAACTTTTGCCATATTACAGTGAATCATGTGAAATTTGTAAGCAATATCAAGTTTATTTCTTACAATTTTTTTCGTGTTTGTAAATACAAAGTAATTATACAGTGTATTACCAGACACATGTAATGTTCTTATCCAAACAAAAATATGTGATGTACATGTTTAATAATGCACGAGCAAGAACTATAGTGAAGATACTGGCCGTGCCAAGAAACCCGCACATTCATTACAAGCATATTTTATAACTTCTATATACAGAATACCGATGCTTCATGTGTACCGCAAATAAGGAAATATATCTATATAAGGGAAACCTGCTTGATTTCCTATCTGGCTTACGCCTACCTGCTGGATCCGTACATTTAGCAAAGAGCTCAACCGTGCAAACCAACACACATCCTGGGACTTGTGAAACGCATTCTCGTATGTACCCTAGCTGCATACCTGCATAACTTGTGTTATTACATTGCCATCAGACGTAAGTCCAATGTTCTTTCCCAGTTCTTGTATAAGCATTTAGAACGTAAAGACCATTCCGCTTTCAACTACCTCATCTATTTAGGCAGAGAGAGAAGACATAGCTGACGAACAAAATCCCGTGTGAGAAAGTTTCAAGAAAACGTTGCGGTAGATGCTCTCTTTACCCTCCTGGATTTTCGAAGGAAGGCTGGGCGTATATTTTTGAATTCCATATAAACAGACCACATCTGTATGGTTCTTACATCCTCTAAAGTTTTAGTTATTCTCCCTTTCTTTCTCTTTAGGTGGCCTTTGTGTTTTACTAGACAAGTGAAGACATTTATTTCATAAAATAATTTTACTGGAAGTCTCTCTCTTTCTAGTTTTTGGACATTGCAATGGAAATACACGATGGAAAGCGTTTTGACCTCCAAGGAACGACAACATTGGTATTGACAGGTTTGTTTTGTTGTCTTTAGTATACCACAAGCTTGTGTATATCACATTTTACACGTGATAAACAGTAGCCGTGACATCCATTCGGATTCAACAACGCAACGTTTTTAACCAATTTTGACTCACTTTTGCTGCTTTATTATTGAGTATGGTAAGAGGAATACATGTATCAATTGCCAATTGGCAAGTGAAAATTCAAAAGTTCTTAAGCTATTCGTGGATTTTAGTTACGTTTAGTTTGTTTTTACTACGTAATACTTATATCCTTTACGATGTTAGTTAGTTAGGTATTATGTATGTAGATGTAATAACCACTGATATGTTGTGTAATTTACAGAACCTCAATCCAACGATATAATTTGTTGCCTAACAGTAGGACCGAGTGTCCTTAGCTCATTCGTAATTTCAACATATATGTATATGCTACCGAAATGTTCAACTTGTATCCAGTAAGGTTTCATCTCTGTGGGGACACTAACTATTATACGTAACGGGGAGAAAACCTATTCGGGCTTTGCTGGACAGTGTTCTAAGGCATAGCAACACTTGTAGGATCTCTTGCATTCAGAACATGTCGTTTTGTGAAGGTTTACTTCCCTACATACATATACACTCACACCCACTGATGTCGTAACGCTTCTGGTTGGTGAAGTAACTAGCAGTAGCAAGAGCAGGAGAATGCTACTGATGCAGACTAGGTTCACTCTGTGTGTATGGTAAAGAAAAGCCGTCACCCTAATGAATCGACATCTCGATCTCATGATAAAGAAGACAAAGCATCTATTCCTCCCCATCGGAGTCTTTCGTTTCCTCAATCCTCGCGTGTGCTTCCTACCAAAAAGTTTTCATTTTGCCAAGCCAGCCAAGGCAATGGCTGGCAGTGAGCGGGCGTATACTACTGGCAGGGCACCTAGAACCCAGAGTCTCCGTCTTTCACGCATATCTACATTACATTACTTGTACTAGTTCCTGCAGCTTTATAATGCCTGTCTGGCATCATCATCATCAACTGGATAGAACACCCAACTATATACGACAGAGGTTCCTTTCATGGTAGCAGGCAGTCCTACAACTCGCGAATGTAATGGCGTAGCTCACGTAATGAACGATGCCAAAGCTGATTTTTCTCCAGTAGAAAAAAGTTCTTTAGAGAGGATGCATACCCAAGTGGCTGGTGCTATGTGAACTGATTCTCAACATACCCATGCAACCTACATACATAATAGATGGTGAAACTCCAAAGATATAAAAACTTCTGGGCGAGAGAAAAAGTAGCTAACATCATTACTTCCTAAAAGGAATGCAAATTTGCAATATGATGAGGTTACTCAATTACAGCCCCACCATAGAACGGATATATGAAAAGACTTAAAGTTTACTAGTGCAACATATGATATGCTTATTAAGTGGTTATTCTGATGTTCATCGGGGTACACGTAATAGTAGATATATGCAAACCCAAGGCTACAAAGTAGACTTTTTTCTGTTTTCTTAATCCTGTGTGCGGATTACTGTCGGCTTTTGGTCTTTTATAATGAGCGTATCAGATCAATCTGATCTACGAAGTAGGAACAAGTTGAAATTCTAAGTCTAACATTAGTGGACTAAAAGATAGTGTACGGAAAACGTCCCTTCTAAATCAGACCCGTATAAATGTCACCATAGCTACAACAACTGAATTTGAACATGGGAGAGAGAACGGTGCTCTCCTTGAACAGTCCTTATCCATTTGGATTCTGTCAAACCCATCAAACTGCCGAAATCTTTTCTACTTCTATGTCACGCCTCACCAACGTTATTCCCAATATACTTCCAAACAAATTCACTTGCAGACTTATATATAAGTAGATATCTATATATCTAAGTATATAGCTATAGAATAGGGTCTTTGCCTCTGCCAACCCAAGAACTTTGAGTACATAGCAAGTACTCTTGAGCAAGTCGACAGAGCCCGATGAACAAACAAAAGTCTGTGTGTATTCATCGTTGACTATCTGTGCAATCCAGAGGACTGTGAGTACATAGAACAAGTTTACACTCAAATAGGTACTCTTGAAACCAGAACTGTAGGAGATGGTGTCACAAGTGTTTTACATATACAAAATTACCCTCACGGTGGTGGGACATGAAAATCTACATTTAAGCTTCTGAACCCATTGCATCTGTAAAATTGATGATAATAATACACCAATGTACATTCTCGTGTAAGTCGTACAATACACATTCTAGTTGTGAGCAGTGCTTGCTGCTGTTAGCAGGGTCCTTTCGACAGGGTCCAATACAAAGTTGAATTCAATGCTCAATCCTCATCCGATGTGCCAAACGGAGGATTTATTAGGGCGTTTGGGTTTGGGCAAACTACAGAACAATACAGTTCTGGAAAACGAGCAGACGAACCATTTCGGATTATTGAGGCCATCGGAGGTCAATAACAAACTATAGTTTGGAGGGATTCTCTTTTTATACTATACATATGTTTGTACTTTTGTACTAGATACTTGCATAAGTGATATTACTTCTTATTACTCCACCATAGTATCAAGATTTAAAACCTCGTATATACACCTTTGAGCTAAATGGCATGTATTTCAAATGTTTCTCTAATAGATTCTCTACTTTCCCCGCGTATACACCCAAAACCTTGTCATGCAATAAACTTGAATTTCAAGGAGTAGTCAGACGAAGACAAATACTAACTGAGCGTATATACTTACGGACTTAAATGAATAGCACAGCACACCATCGATACATACATCTATATACAATAAACTTGCAAAAGTAATGTTACACTAGTATAATATAAACCTAGAGCTTTCCAAAGCGAGCAAACAATGAGGACTCAACAGTGCGCGGTGATCCCATCAATTCCACCCTCACAAAGAAATCCTCTGCCCAATAATGGAGACAAGAGAGTGTGCAAGAGCTTCTTGCCATAGCAACCAAGGCAATATTTAAGAATGCTCACCTTTTCCAATGAAACTGATAGCTCCTTTTACCTTTACAAGTGTTACAAGTCCAAGCTTTTCATCAAGAAACCTTTGTCAACACACGGTCAGAAAATATTAAAAGCGTAACAAAAAAATTTCTGCTTTGATTTCGTACGAAATATCAAACTATAATTCCTTCAGTGGGTTTTCTCAGCAGAAATAACATCAAAAACTCATGCCTACATTTTTCTCCAACAGCAAGACAAGCCCAAAATAGCTACCAGTTACCTGAAAACAGTCTACTTTCCTAAAAGTAATTATTAACAACAAAAAGTGTATAAGAAAACTCAATTTCTACAATTAGGTGAATTAGGTATAGCAGGGCCGTGGCCATACCCTGCAGTTCTACACATACTTACACCACTAATTTCACATCATCATCAATGCCATTAACTTAATTTCAGCCCCAAAAACAACTGCCATTCCAATTATGCCAAGTTACACAGAATGAGTTTTCGCAATCAAGAGAATATCAGCGACTATGTAATATTGATATAAAAATAACAAAATAATTCTGAGCTACAAAACGCAACTCGGCAGCTCATAGTAAGTTCAACCACATAAAAAGAAAAATGTATGAAAACAAGCTATAGTTCCAATTTCTTGTACAACCCAATGTACATATGTATGAACACACATTCTTTCGTGATGGTGCAGTTATCATGCCCACAAGTTATACGTATCTATGTATTATCGTGGTTAAAATAAGAAACCGCAAGATGTTCTAGATGTGTGTTGTGTACCAATGCCAGCCACCAAGTAAGACAGAGACATGCCAGACAATGAAAGTTCACAAGTAATGAGAGTTTAGGCATGTTCTTAGCAAACAGAAACAGCAACCACCACGAAAAACACCTTCCTTTCCTACATTGAACCGTGACTTGTCAGTGTACATTGCATGACCCATCATCCTTCGTTAGTCCTTAGACCTCCGTTGGGTGGACATGAATTGGTTTAATAGCTATATACGACAAGATATATAACCTTACATGTGTATCCAAGGAGGACGTGGACATGTCACAAGAAGAAGAAAAAGCACACAAAAAACTGAGCGGAAAGGTGCATTTACTCAGATTTCAGTAATGTCAGTCAAGCCTCTCAAGCCTAAGACCAGCAGTAGTAGATATTGTCAGCAGAATGTGCATGCAAACAGCACACAACCTTTCGGTTTTCATCCCATCAAGCCACCATTAGAATTTAAATGTGAGAAGAAGTGGAAACGATGGTTCAATGGATTTTAAATATTTCTGGAGTAAAAAAGATAAAGCCTTTTGGTTTTCTTTGCCTCAACTAGGTTCATTGTTGATGTGTACAGTATATATGTAGATATGTAGGTGATTGAATAAATGCAGTAAAAAAGAAGGCAACTAACTGCTTCCTCTCTGTTGGAGCTCACTATATGTATGTATGTATACCTTATTATAATTATAAGAAATAATCTTAATTCAGTATTAGGTGCTACGTGTGCCTTTGTATTGAAGTTTTACAGCGTTAATCGACTCCTTTCTGTGAATACAGAAATGGTATACACAGTTACTACCCGGTGTGTCGTAGAGTCGTGAGTGTGAGTTGAAACGGGAGTCGCCAGCCGAAAAATGAGAATAGCTTAAGGTATTTTAATGAAGCCCTATGCTTTCGCCAGTATATAAAAGACGGGCAGTGCGAAGCCTTCAGAGTACCATCTGGCCCTAAACGAATGAATTTTTTCCTGCAATTCTCAAAACCAGAAAGGGAATTCTAAATGGATCATCATTCAATATTACCTGTGATAAGTCACGGTACACATAAACAGTTTTGCATCAGAATCTCACCTTACTGTTGCTGGTTGGCTTGAACGCATAAAACCCTTTAATGTTTTAAAATCACAAGCTGTCACTGAAGCCTGTACATATAACTGAACAGATAGGTAAATGTATTACAGTCTACAGTATACACATATAGGTACATTACGTGTGCGGAGATTATGTGCACGTTGCTTGGGCAACAAAGACTGCCCAAAGAATCGATTGAAGGACATGGAAAGCTTGTGTAAGTACTTGTGTCCAAATCATTCATCTTAATGTTTAACAAGAACACCAGAAGTACTATCTGGAATTTTCTCAAGCTCTCGGGATTCTCACCATAGTATCTAGTATGAGCCTGTTTAAGACAAGCCTAGTTCTAAATCCTTATGAGCTAAGTAGCCGTCGTCTCTGAGCATCAGCCAAGTTAAAGTTCAAAGCGTATTGCATAGTTGTGCAGTCATTCTGAAAAAAGTAAAGAAATTCGTAATCCGTAGAGTACGAAGTGTTCATGAACAGAGACGAGAGCAGAGGAGAAAAGGATGGAAGAATGCTCTCGCTGCGTACAATCGAGAGGAGAATGAAGCAAATCGGACCACGGAATGAAACATGTGGCCATGTCCTCACAGAACCGCAAGTGTTTTTCAACACAAGGAGCAGAGAGGGAAAAAATGTCAAGAAAATACGATGAAACATGAGCTTATGATGAGCTACCATATACGACTAGTTCTTCTACCAACACGATGTGGTTGCTCTTCTCTAGACTTTCAAAACCAACCATTAGTATGTTTCCATTAGCGATGAGTGTAACTAGGGCCAACAGAAATATGTACATATGTTCACCGGTACCATTGAAAGCATTTGCCCTGTCAAGTACATAAAGCTCGTATTCCCAAGCATAGACATTGACGTATACATCCTCTATTATATTCCACAGAAATGCGAGTCCGGCTTTTCCTTATAGCTCCCTTTTTGAGGCAGAAACCTTTAAGTTGAACCAGGCATAATTTAGAATTTAGCATCAACACCAGCATTCACATTTACGGGACAACGCCATGGTGACGCAAAGCACAGAATCGTACAGCGGTAGTATAAGGAGAGTGAATAACACCACAAGAAAGATAAATTACTACAAATCTTGTGTGTGTATGCCAACGTGCCTCGTCAGTTTCAAATCGAAATTGAATGTCCTCATCCTTATTGCTTTTGTTGATATCGCAGAAAAGTCCACTACCATCCTCATCATTATCATCTTCATTACATGTCTGATTGTGCCTCCGTCTATTATGCACGTTCTGTATAATACAGTTGAATATATCAAAACTTCGTGCTTATGTGATAAGTCATACCGGAGTACGTACATAGTATCCTCAAATTTCTGTGTATATGTACCAGACCTTCTCACAGTTGTTAACTCTGTCAATAGTTGAGATTCCATCCTTGGTGTGTCTTTTCTCTCTCATTCACTCCACTATAACATTATATTATAGTACAAATACAACTCATTTTCTCGTTTGTCCTACGCTAATCTTTAAGCTACGCTAGCTCTCGAATCCGTAACCATCCAAGCATGTGAAACAGCATAGGAGAGTACCTATGGTTACAAAGGAACAAAGCGAGGCCAATTTACAATAATCCTTCTTTTATAGAAGACGGAATAATTGAACTGCAAATGTCACTTATGTTTTCCTCACCATCACCGGCTTTATCTCCGAGACTCACAGTTGGCATTTGTTCTACTACACACTCAGTCTTGTCACTCATCCCTAATGCAATCCCTAAAAATCATTGCAATCACAAAATAGCATCGCCCTCAAAGCAGATATGGACTTTGTGATGATAGTGTAAATGGTAAAGACATCATTTCCAAATCCAAGCGAAACACACTGCCTACCACGTGACCATTTGTAAGTGCAGATGTATACCTACATATACAACATCAACTCAGTTTTAACTACATCACAAGTATTCATTTAACCCAGAGCCATATATTTACCAAAAGGCGACCTTTATAATATTGAAAGTCAGGTGGAAAAATTATATTCATTTTCGCAAGAGTTTTTCTCCATACATATAAATGCACATCCTCACAATACAAAACTTCCATTAGTAACCATAATAATAATGTTCCACATGTATTCCATTAGTAGTTGCCATTGCATAAACTATGTCAGAGAATTTTAACGCGGACGTCAGGAACATCCCATAATGAACACACGCAGAACGTTCCTGATATTCAGGACAAGGGAAATATAACAAACAAAACCTTACATTGGACAAATAATCAAATTCTTTTTACTCTTTGACAACCTTCCTCTCGTCCGTCAGGTCTTACAGCTTTTCTGTTTATTTGTATGCATATAAAAGCATATGAAAAACTCCACACACTACTTCCAGCTTACATGCACATCTCGTATGAGCACATCCTGTCCGACTCTGTTATGTAAACTACATACATACAGATAGCTACAGCACTAATGATTTCATAAGACGTCTGTTTGTTATATACTTATACTTACTGAATACATACTATGTATATCTTCAATTACACCTGGATAATTGTAAGGTTGTGATAATACATACACCATATTGTCAATATTCTTGCTATTGTTGCTCTGGTTGTGTAGTATCAACAAGGAATACGCTTATTCTTTCTGCAGTCATGCTTGTTCTCATATATTTATAATATTCCAGGTGAAATAGCTCTATTTTCTCAAGAGCTCTTTTCAAAAATATAACAGCAAAACACATACCTATGTGCAAGCAGGTATGTATGTACAGCCAGGTACCTCCGCTTTTAACATTCGCTTATTTTAAGGTTGTACGCAACATTGTTTACCCCATGGTGCGGCCAGCAAAATAAAAAGATACATATCTGGGAAAATCATATGGGGAGACTACCCGCCGTATGCTATGCATACGTACCTTTGCAGCCGTGGAAAAATGCAAACTGTGATTCGATCCTGTGCAGTGAATACAAAAGATACGCGAAAGTTGAGGCTCAACCATTGTGAATGTATATTTAAGTGAAGCAGACACTAGGAATATTACATGCCCGGTCTAATTGAACACTACTTGAAATGCTGATGTACACTGTATATTATTATGGCATGTGCAAGTTTATATAGAGTTGTAATAATGAGCAAACGAAAGGATAATTTCTACACGGAGTGACTTTTGGTTCTGGATGCAGTAATTCCCTCCACACGTACACGATTCTAATGAAAGAACGTAGGAGTTGGTTATTATACTTTATAGTGCAAGTTTTCAGTGCGGATGTTCTTACGATGCGTGCAGATAACTCTTTTTGATTACAAGCAAATTCTGACCCGCCTTTTCATATACCAAAGCCTCCCAGCAAACTTTTTTCAAGATCGACTCCCTTCCACAAAATATTTCTATACTCCTTATTATGAGCTCACCAAATCTACATTTAAAGCTCAAAAATATTAAAATTAACAGCGTGGAGCTCTATTTTCAAATCTACTACTCTCAGAGTGTTTTTCAACAAATATCTGTAGCCCTATCGCATACACTCCGTTTAAAAATGCTGTATATATATTGCAGAATCTACAAGACAATTAAACTGAAACTGCAAGTCCTTGTTTTCTCATTTTTATGATGCACAATTTCAGAATAATATGTTACGGCCATAGAAGCAGAAGATGTATAAACTTTATCAAAAAGACATGTCAGAAGATAAAAGCCAAAATATTTTCTATTGCATTAATAATAGTTTTTTTTAAGATCCTCTTTCCGATAGTCTTTGTACTTATATCCCGCAAATGTCTTCAAATGCGCTTGTGCTATTACAGTTGAATACAGAGTATAAAAAGCGTTTTTTAGAACCCATGAACAAAAATCATTTGTTCACAACCCCTTTGTATTATCTATTATAAGTCAAAAATACTAAAATACATACAAAACTCAACCGTACATGTTTTATAGCCTGCATTTTAACTGCGATTCGTTGATACGCCATGAATTATGGACGTAATTACTTGCAAGCTGTTGAAAAAAGCCAACATACTTCTTCGAAATTAAAACATTTAAAAATTTGATACCTCTTTTAAAAACTGGGAACCTTCATGCTTTTCCACGTCTACTAAGGCATACTCTACAGTAAAATCTACGATAATTCACACATTATAAGGAACATCCGTCCTTAAAACAGTCCATATTTTATGACTAAAGTGAAAAGTTCCAATCCAAGCTCATGTGATAATAACCTCATGGACCTTAAACTTTTCAAATCAACCTATGTATACACATCTGCAGCACTTGAGTACAGTATGCACATCTGCAACTCCGACATACAATTATCCAGCAACAACGCGTCCTACTTAAACGAGATTGTTATAATGTGTATCTATCTTTCGTGCATCTACAAAATATATCTTGGATGCTTGTTTCATTTCAATCCATCTTTTCAGCATTCGTCCTGTTATGTACACCGGGCCTCCTTGCACTGACATATGCAGTACCGTGAATCTCATGCTTAGGGTTATATTATTAGTCTCATGGCTTCAACCCAAGGAAATAAATAGTTGTATACAGCTGATATATCCTGTACACAAAGTGTACATACTCACACAAGACTCACTCTGCAGTTGTTAGTTAGTTGTGAAGTCAAAGTGAGAGATTATATTCATGTCTTGTCTCATTCCATTGCATGACATGCCATGAACACAATCTATACAATAGGAAAGCTCGGGTTTTTACAAAGTTTTTCAGAACCTCCAGCCCACAATATCTCTGAAGGTAAAAAAGTCTCCATACATGTATACTGATTATTACAATCTCTCTTCAACATGCTATGTGATCAAATGAGAATTATAGCCTTGCAGTGGATACATAAGCTTCCTCTATAACAACAGTCAACCAGCAAGCCAGTCGGACGTTTCTGTTTGTGTCTCAGGCTCATCATCATCATCATCAAAAAGTACCATACCACTAAAGGTAGGTAAGTAGATGTGTATACGCACAGAGTGAGTGAATCCAGTCAAACGCAAGCTTTTAAACCTATGAGTCAAGGAATGGGGAAAAAAGAAGAAGGTCCCAACAATGGTAAGAATGAGCTCTTCTCACTCTCTGACTAGTTCCACCTTCATGCTTTTAACAAGAGCCTCGACAGAGTCCCTAGGGGTACACCACTTTAAATACTGACTTGGATTCTAATTTCCATTCTTTCTTCTTTCTAACCAACTGCATAGGAGGATCCTAACTACATGCACAATCATTTTTATGGAAACAGTTAAGATCTACAGCAGCTAACCCTTCTCATGGCTTTTATCTAAGGACGGAGGAAAGACCACGAAGATATGCAAGTAATCCTACTAAACCAACAGTGCTAGAATCTGGTCCCTTGCAACACGACGTCGATATACTTGCACTGAATAGAAACGTACTTGTACTTATACTTATTCATCTTTACAAGCCTTCGGTGTATTTATAACAAGACTGATAGCACTGCAGACCTGCGAGAAAAGACTGAAAGGTATATGTAGTTCAGTGATGTTGAGTCTGATGGCATGTAATTGTGTATTTCATTCCGTCCTCGTCCTCATCGTCATCATCATCATCTTAAGATCGACCATAAGAATATGCAACACTTGAGTAACATGAAAACGTGTGAGTGAAGGAGATGAAGGAGCCTGGTTCCAACAATTTCTTTTCGCTCAGTCAGTCATATCCTTTGGTTAAAAAGAAAACCTAAAAATCCATGCAGCTACTGCTTGTTGGCTTGCAACCTCACGACTTTTTATACATGGCTGAGACTAAGTGGTGAGAACCTCGACTCATGGTAGTTTATACAGACGTGAGCATGCAAAGCATGTAGGGTAACGTCATCATCATAACACTATCTGTGCGACTATATATTCCTACTCCTGCTAAAATCCTTCCATGATAATGCAATGCCCGTACCAACTTTAAATCTACCATAACACTATGGCTTCCTTTTCTTCTCTTTCTGCCTTTTGACTTGCCGTTCCGATCTCAAGCTACAAATGCATCAATACTATAGTTATTCCTCGGCAAAAGCGACTCTACTAACAGTCCTTGATTTCCCAACAACAAAGCAACTTGTGAGGTATAACCAAATCTAGAACATCCACTAGCAATGTTACAACTACTCAATACAAAGGATGAAGCGAGCCAAATACTCCTTTTCCAATGGAACTACTAACACAACAATTTTTTAAACCCTACAAAACCTTCAATTTTTTAAGCCTTTTAACTGTATATTGTGCCCTAAGAGTTCGGATACACTTTGAATGTCGTCGATCAACTTCCTTCAATAATGTGATTGTACTTCTAAATATGTCGTAAATGGTCTCTCTCAGATTTATTTCTGTCATTCCAACCTAACTATTTAGGTACACACCGCTATTTGTTGTCTAGTGTATTTAAGTATAAGTATCTATCTACTCACATGTAGATATCTTGTACCAGTTAAGCAAAATATAAATTCAAAGTGCGCAACTTTAGTATAAAGGTTTTAAGCATTACTGTGCATATGCTGATGAATGTAGAAAGGAAATGCTTGTCCATGTAGATGGTAGTTTTCCAGTAATACATATCTAAAGGTTCTCTACAAGGACCAATCTTATAAACTTCCAAACAGTTTGTACATATGCATGTGATATTTCATTGCACCCTTTTGAAATATGTATGTGATAAAAAAGAAAATCGAGAAATCTTTCAGCCTCCAAGCAACAGTACACTCGATGCTTTGCTTACTCAGACAAGCAACGAATTTTCAAAAACTTTTCACCGGCCTTACTGCCGCTCCTCAACTATCCATCCTACGTTTTTCGACATTATAGATGTACAGATATATAAGTATACTAACTAAACATATGTACTTTAATTGTCCTCAACCCACCTATTTTTTCCTAGTTCTATTTCTCTGTATGTAATACATGTGTAATGCCATTTCGAGAGAACGAGTATACATACACAGATGATATTCCAAAGGATTTGGCCTCACACTTAAAATGAAACAAAAGTAAAACTAATGGTGAACAGTTCAAACATGCCAGATATAACATTCTTAGAAAATTGTATCTTTCTGCTGGTTTCTCTCAGTCTCGTATGATGATATATCCCATAAGAGTGTATAAACTTGTCCTCTATATTTTATTCGAGCTCAAAGTAAGATAAGTTAAACTGTTGTGCATATTTAATGGAATATAATGAAACAACTTGTATACACTTGTATGTACGCATGCTTCTACAATCTCTCACAAATAGGGTGCACATAAAATCTTTGCAAACACAGCTACTAAAACTGAAATACATGTACAGCAGTTATTAAGGTACAAGTTTGGTAAGAAAACGTCAATGTCTAGCTGGTATAAAGTTAATACTTTATTCTGCTGTGAACATGTACAGGAGTTACAACTGTGACTATCTCATTTGTAGAACAGCCAGCACCTTGTACAAATGCATTTTTCCCGTTCATGAATTCTCCAATAAATAATTACAAGGAATTCTCCACATGACAACCACTGTGTTGATTTTACAATGGATTTCTAAATCGAGGATCAAATACCAAGGAATCCAAAGTGGCTAAATTATAAGGTAAATCGAAACCTTTCAATATAGAAAAGAAGAGAAAAGAACTATAGGGAGAGCATGGGATTTTTAAAGTCTCTCATACCGTCCCAGCCCAAACTTACACACTACACAAAGTCCTTCAACATACTTATATATCTCTAAAAATCTAAATGTTTGAGCAGCAGACTTTGACCATGCTTGACTTACCTTCGCAGGTATATCTCTGTATTTTTAATTCCCCTAAATATGTACATGTACATACATAAAGGTTCACCTCACGTACACGGAATAAGGGATATGCATATAACTCCGTGCTCCGACTCCACTCATGTAAATAAATTAGCTCGGCTATTGCCTTTGTTTATGTCCTAACCAAAGGTATACATTTAGAACGTAGGTTGTAAATACAAATGAATGTGATGAATGTTGAGCACGGAACAACAACAGACAGAGTCCAAAACCTGGGCCTTTCCATCCAAGTCGGTGGGTTAGCTTGTGAACGGCGAGGAGTTAGAGAGAGACTATGAGAGAAAAATGTCTCACTTCTATTTGTATACAGCCCGTCTTCATCTGCATGAAGGAAAGGAATCGAGGCGGAACAATTTCTTTCTCTTCTAAATGTATATGCCCAAGAACTCAAGAAGACTGAATAGTCTCATAATAATCGTAGTAAATAAGTTCCGTCGCCAAATATCATCAGCAAGTCCATGCCGTACCGTGTATTTCCACCTAATTGTTTTTACAGCCCTACAGCTCTCTACTTAAGTCTTCCATAGTACCTCTGCATCTACATTAACTTTACTAGCTCGTGCGTCCGTGCAGACTTTTAAACTACAAGCGCATACAAAATACTCAAACTTCACTAATATTCTAGAAAGTCCATAGAGCTGAAATGTTTGCTTGTTAAGCAATAATAATAGAGACGAGGGTCCCAAAATATTGACTTGTACACGGGAATGCAGAATGAGCTCCTTAATGTAGTAGTCTCCTCTACTAAAGCTGGGGATACAGAATTATACAAGGTATATGCAACGTTCATTTTCTATTTCCTGTAACAATTACAGATAAAAATCACGAGTCAACGAAATACACTATGTGTTTGTGTGTACTGTGATATTATATTGAGAGCATGTCTCTACAGTCTAATACAAACTAGGCTGACTAGACGCTTGTGCGTATATGTACCTAGTCCAATACATACAAGTTTACATTAATGCAAAATAGCTTGTGCACAATCTGTGCCAACGAAGGCAAGGCGAAGAATTAAGTCTCAAGGAATTTTATAAAAAGTCTGCACAAATCTAACAACATATTTTACGAGATATTACTAAATGCAATCAAATCCTAAGGAAAAATGTAGCCAATTGCATGCTTGTACACTCACAGTAATAAAGCACTTGCATGAACGGGGGAAATGATGCAAAGTAGATACGTGTACGCAGAGACTACATTATATACCCAACGCAATCTCATCTCATCAGCAAACCTATAAAACATATTACCATGTACTCATTCCCAAGTTAGACGTTACTACGGATTTAAAACCAAGATTCAACACCAACAGAGGCTTGAACGTTATTCCATCAAAATATAATTTAAAACAGCTCCATATGTAGACCTACATTATACTTAAGATTGTTTTTACAAGTTCGACGTCACTGGCCAATGAGCTCACAAGAATGGAGCTTTGATAGCAAATACTTTTGAACATGACAATCAATCATACAAGCACGCAAGTCTTTATGACGCAATACATAGTTAAGTAGTCAGTTTTGATTTTTCAGACTACTTTGTTTGATTACTAGACGTAAAATAAACTTAACAAGAACAAAAGTCGTTTCCTCGATTATAATACCTGGAATCGTAGTCTGATTCATGTATGTATGACTATGTATTTTGACATTTAAATCACTGAAAGTTCTTTCAGCAGTACAAACACCAGAATTTAGCATTTAAAACAAGGCGTCATGCTTTAGCAATGCTGCGGAAAAACATTTAAGATTCCATTCCAAGTCAATAGCAGCAATCTAAAGTTTGCCATTAAGTAACCTCATCAGTGAAACAAAACTCCCAGACGAAATATTGAGAACTGAATAAAATATTTCAGTCACAGCCAACGGTTAGATGGCTTCCTTAATACTACAATCTCTGCCGTTAATCGAATTTTCTGACAGTTCTTAAAAAGGAAACTTTTAAGACAGTATATGTACCTATGTACCTATGTTCGTTTCAAAAAATGGTTACGCAAATGAGTTCAATTGAAGAAGACTCAACAGCAAAGTACGGACATAACTCTGCCCAGTTCTTGTAAACTTCTTTTACGCTTAAACCTAGAGAAGAGAGCGAGAGGTAGCGATAGAGGAGCGAGAGAGAGAGAGAGAGGAAAATAAACTGGTACAGAAATTTACCCTAACATTTACTAAAACTTTGGACTATTTGTTGAAAAGTAGATTGCGGTCTAGGAGAAACTGTAATTATCTCTGGCCCATGTAAACCAACATTGCCATCATATAGCCTTGACATCCCATACTGCCTTTACAACATCAAGTCATTTAGTATCAAGTATCTATCCATTTACTGTACGCACATTCTCCTTCTCTGTATAAAATGTCTAGAATGTTACTGGATGTTATGTACATGTTTAATAATGGCAGTCTTCGTATTATGTAGCCTGAGTATCTAACATTTCTCAATAATAGGATCTTCCTCCTTGATATAATACAATAGTAGCTCTTTCCTTTTGTTAGTGCGTCCAAAATGGTACACTATGGAGCCCTTTAGCAGAACTCCGTGAGGAGCAATGGTACACCGTAGTTGGTTTTAGTGCCTTCTACTTCTCTATTTGTTAAGGTTGGGAGTAAAATGCTACTCTACACGGTAAATGGTGATGGTGGCAGGTTAGCAGTGTAGTGTGCTGATATGCAAGCTATAGCTAGAAGCATTCAGCTTCCCAAAGTCTGGAGTAAGTATAAAACTCATCATGCCCTGTTTTCTTACGTACGATATGTATACTCTAGCAAGTACACATAAAGCATAATACTCAGGAACTACTGCCGGCACTCTCGTGGTTGAGAAACTGTTCTGCTATGCCAGCTATGCCTGTTCAGCCAGCAAAAATTGAGAACGAGAGAAATCTATATCCACCCACATTCTCGTATGACAGGAGCACCAGTAGAAAATCTATCCTCACATTTACGTTCTCGTTTTCGATCTAGATCTATCTATCTATCTTACTCTAGTACCTTCAAAACTTCCACCCAAACTCCGAGCCGTATCTACAATGCCATTCAGGCAAGTCTTGCACACATGGAGGCAGTATCTACAGTAGCACTATCAACTCTCCAGTTTATTCTTTCTTATTACTACTCGAAAGTCCTGTTCGCAGAGCAAAACACTCTGTCAAGTTAAGTTGAAAAAGTCTTACACATCTATTTCCCAATGGTGTATATCGGGAACATACACAGCGAAAAATTCTACCACTAGCTTTCTTATATTTGTCTTTCTTATAATATTTTCCTTTAAATCTCATGGATCTCCAATACTTGGATATCAATGTAGTTACTTATATAGGTAAACCATATCTACCATACTCTTATGTTCATATAGGTATGATTGGTTGTTATGATAATATACGTACACATTATGATTGGTGGTTGTCGTAAACTTACATTATGGCTGGTTCTTGTAGTACTTGTATATTGGTACGTAGGACGACAAGGGAAAAGAAGGACAAGATGAATTCCATGGACCAAAGAGCAAAGACACAGACAGCTGAAACCATCTAAATAAATATGTGTTCTACCTACATACACTCGATCTAAACTCCATATAAATATGTAATACCAAACTCTCATTGACACTCGAATTGCTCATGCACGTATGAAGAAATACGATAAATAAAACCAGAACAGTAATTCATATATTGTACATGTAGAGATGCAGGCGAAGCATACACACAGCTAGCTTGAAGCTTTTCCGTGTACATTCATTTCAGTTACTCAGCACTTCGCCTCAAACTTGACAGACTTGGGTTGTTAGTGTATACTTGTAATCAACAATCTTCATGAGTCACTCAAAACTATATCGCTTATAGAATAAATAAAGACAATATGAAGAAAGGAGAAAGGTTTAAACTACATAGATAAACTGTATATAACTTTGACTGTAGGAGGAAGAAAATTTCCTAAACACTAAACTACATACCTATGTAGGTATGTGTAAAAATAAACGGAATTATTTTTACATAGACAGCAACAAAGACCCAAAAAGCGATGTGAATATTTTAGGATCAAAACTCTGTCAAATTTCTACTCAAGACAGCTTGGAGCTTTTGTAATTGTAATATTCCTTTTTCCTTAGCAACTGCTCATAATTTGGAGAGAGAGACCTTTGGATCCACAACTAGATAACCTACATTATAATTGTGGAGGACACACAAGTCTCATCAAATTCAGGCAGGATATTCCTCGTGAATATATAATGCATTCCTCATCACTCTGTCAATACAATATACTTCCCCTGCTATGCTTGTTATTATGCTGGATACATAACGGTAAATATGATTCAGCTGGGAGAGAGTGTGGTTCAGCCGGGTAAACTTCGTCAGAGCATTACTAAGCGCCGTAAACGCAGTGTTTCACTTTAGTGAACAGAGTATATGTGAACCGGGCATTACAAAATGAGATCGTCGGTTAGGTTTTACCCCAGTTGGAATACATTATTAGCTCCTCTCCTCCGTCAGTCTCATCCGGCTGTTTCCAATTCTGCCGAAAACTATTTCTTTCCTGCGTCCCTCTCCTACCCTTAAAGGGTGCAAAGCTAAATTTATTCCCGTGGTCATCTTAAAATTCTTGATTATCAAATGGCAAACCGGTTTTTGGATAAAAGAAACGAAGCCAGCAAGACTAACTGGATCCGCAGTTATATGCTGTTTCTTTCCATTGCACAATTTACAATTCTGTACCATTATGAGGATCCCTGAGTCTGGAACTGATTCTTTTGGGGATGATGGGGGATGATGATGTTTTCACAAAGGGATCATATTGCTATTCTTCCTTTTCCCTTCGTTCATAGAATACTTAATGCAATATTGCAGCCAAGTCCTGTTTCGAATGCAGGATCCTTTTTCGGAACATGTGAAGCAGGAGTAATACTATAACTCACTTGCAGAGTGCTACTTCACCAACCCCATTTACGTGAACCTTCATATCCGTGTTCCGCTGCTCGTGGTGTTCGGACGCGCTATTTAGTTACATAAATGCTCCGTAAAATATTATCCGACAGTCTCATTATTAGTTGACATGAAACAGTTAGATTGTTAGATGAGCTGGTTTCGTGCAATACGTGTCACACCGACAACGTCGGTGTCTATGACGACTGACTGAGAAAGATGCCAGCTTGAAAGTAATACTTGCTGCTACTAGGATACGGTAAGAGACCAAGTTTTTGGGGAACTAACAATAAGCCTACACGTACTATGCGAACTTCCATGTGACTTTATGTGCACAGCTCACAGCAACAACAGTGCACATTTGTGTATTGTCAGAACCACCAAAAGTACCATAACTATATCTATGTATCTACATTTATAACTTCACTAGTCCATGACAAGTGTCTACTGTGCTCTAGACGTTCCCAGACTAGAAGAGCAATAGTACGTGTATTCTATACTGTAGGTACGGTGATTTTTTTCTATCACATTCTCATTCTCTCCTGTGAACATGACCATACATACATGCAACTATAAGTACGTACTTTACAAAAGAGAATCGAGACTGTGAGCTGCCTCTAGCATTCCGTTCGGAGCTGTAAATCTTGCTTGGATCAAAGGGGAAGTGAATCCAAGTTGGTTCACGTACATATTTCTCTCTCTTTCTCGTCGGGCCTCGTTCACTTCTTATATCGTACCATCAGCAGATCGAATCCTGCCTTTGCAAGTTCCTCCTAAACCTTACACATTTATTCTAGCTTTATAGTTACATCTATAAGTTA
This sequence comes from Lipothrix lubbocki, assembly GCA_034696945.1. Taxonomy (NCBI): domain Eukaryota; kingdom Metazoa; phylum Arthropoda; class Collembola; order Symphypleona; family Sminthuridae; genus Lipothrix; species Lipothrix lubbocki. The sequence goes on along the minus strand of JAQGAK010000791.1, from coordinate 28,325 downwards.
AGTAGAATTTAAAGTCTTGTTTTAGATGCGTCTCTGATAGGCATATCTAGCCTGAAAATTTTGAACCTCCTTTAATTTCGTGACCATGTGGGACTGTCTTACTGTCATCGTCACTAGTCAAGCTTGACTCTTTTATTTTATCCATCTCAAACTTGTAAAAGTAAGAGGGGGACAGCACGACTGGAATCCACAGAGATTGTGTTATTATTTTGGGGTTTCAATATCCTTTTTTATCACTTAAAGCACTGAATTTATATGTTAGCACAGTTTCTAAGCTTGTTCGGAGAAATTGAATGCCAACTCTGACCGCAGTTTATCTATCACATCTCATAACAATTATATACATACACCTATATAAGTACATTGCGTTAGACCATATCTTGGGAAAGCCATATGTTTCATTAACAATCTACAAATAAGAATTTGCAAGAGAGCACAATTCTTATACATATCTGCTTTCCCTCGTTATTCGTAAAATGGCTTCATCTTTGGAAACTGTAAAAAGTCAGCTGCAAACTTGTGCATACATTGTGAAATGCAATCTGATCGTATATAACATTCCATGGTTTCATCAAGTCCGCACATGCATACAACATGAGGAGGAGAATTCCGGGAAGAGGCAGTATATAGTTTCCATTTCCATGAAATTTCTCGTCAACCAGTCACCAACGCTAGACTTACACCTTATGAGGAAAGTAACGTACTTATACATAATAAGAGCGAGCCATGAAACGAAATCCATACTACATAAAACGTGTGGAGTCCAACGAAACCAAAGAGTTCTCATGTCCTAAAACTTCAACTCACTGAGCCCATGCCCCTCTGTCTGGAACAAGTATTGAATTCGTCAAGATGAAGACCGAAATGTCTGAATTGAATACGTACTAGTTCCTCTGATCAGACTTCTCAAACTTTATAGTAAATATCAGAAAATAGTTTCTATCCAACTTTAAGTATGCAATACTAGATCATGCTACGGTCTCAATTGAGGAATTTTATAGACTGGAGGGAACCGAGCGTGGGGGGAACCTTCACGAGCATGCATATGTATCTACAGTCCGTTATGCATTTAAATTTGAAAGTGCTGAGTGCTGAGCCACAATCTGGCTATACGGGACAGGCGTAGGTACATACATAAGCATCATTATATCTGAAGTGATATAAGTGATTCCTTAGTTTGACGTTGTTACCACTAGCACTTAGTTTTTAGGTTCGTAAAATCGCTAAGTATGAACTATGCAGTCTGGGAAGGCAGTAAGAAAGGCAAGGACTGTGAACAGAATAATTCCTATAAACTTATTCCTATAAATTTACCGGATTTAATAAGGCTGTGACCGTAAGTTGAAGAGCTGGAGCAGAACGTGAATGTTAAATGAAACCAAGCAAGTCCGCAAGTATATAAGCTACCTACCTACTATGGTAATAGTTCAAGCTAAACAAGTCTGATATACTGCCAAAAGTAATCTAGAAGTGGAATTGTGACTCTGACTAAACTCAAGGAAGACTTTCATTGGATTTTTTGTACAGGAGAGAGAGGCCTATGCAGTGCGTTCTTTTCTTGCTGCTTAATACTTACTTCATGTATAGAGTAGTAAGTACCACCAACTCCTACTCTCAGCCATCCATGTGAATGACTCTCGTATGTAAAGAATGGGCAAGCTTGGAAGCAAATTCAAGCTGTAGAACTATACGGCAACAGCATGGAGAGACGCAGAATGGAGAGAACCCTCGCTATTCTACTCAGGGTTCAGTCAGTAAATGCCTACTATTCCATGTAAGTCGTTCAAGTTTCTAGTCAGATAGTAGTATTGGAGTATTCATTCCTTGCATCTCTTTCCGTTTCCATCCACCACCATCAAGTTCAGTTCCACTGAGTTCTACCAGACTCACGGATATGTATATGTATACATTGAAACCAGCAGCCGCATTTCACTCACATCACACAGCCCTCCTATTGCATGTCATAAACTGTAAGGCTGAGTATTGGCTTGGAGCGTGTAGACACCCAAGGGAAGATAGAACTGGAGGAGATGAGCTTTTGCTAGGAAAAACAGGAGACGACAGCCCTTGTGCATGCAACTTTGGATTGGCAAAAGTAAAACTACGGAGCGAAATGCTACGAACATAGAACTAACTGCATGAGAGAGATGAAATTCCTTATATAATACGTAGAAATGTATAACAGACGACATATCCGCATGAAGAGACAGAGTTGAGAGAGAGAGAGAAAGGACGTAAAGGGAAGTTGCATTTGGCTTTGGGTGTTGGCCATTCATCAATGTTGAATGGTGTAACAGACGTAGATAAGCACTTATTGCCGGCTTCTCCAGCCTTGCCTTGCACTATCAAGAACAACTGTACAGGCAAGTACATACACACAAACCTCTAAACTCTCTCAGTTGGCTAACTCAAGTTTTATAGACCAGAAAATGGAAAAAATTCATAAAGCTATTCTTTGGTTTATTTAGCACGGTACTGTCATTTGTTGACCACTGCATCGTCTTCCACTATATAGGTAAGCTTTCTGACAAAGAGATAATTCTCACCTAGGGTTGATACAGTGAAGCTGGCTTCATGTTTTTAGCTCTATCCCATATCATGTTTCTCCATGAAGCCGATATAATTATATGAATGAATCTCCGGTATCACACTTTGTACCTTCACGAATTAGCCTTATACATTGTTGAAAAAACCAGTAATCGAAGCTGTAGCTTTTGTGCATGACAAAAAATGTAAACGATTATGGATGTAGTTGAGCCCCAGACAACCGTATAAGGTTGGATGTTAAGGGTAAAATGCTGTATGGATTTAATTTAGCATGTACGGTTTAAAAAATGTACTCCATGCACCTGAAACATATCCTGAAATCATTTGCTAATGCTTTTGGGGAAGTTACTCACACGGTTCCGTGTTATAGTACAACTGCACATATGCTTACGAGCTCTTTCCCACTCTCGCAAGCACACTTATACGTATGTACCCTCACAAAGGGAGTCAAACTACAAAAAGTTATTAGATTTTTTGGCCCATGCCAAGTCAAAGTTGTCAATGTGTACACGCCTATATAGGTGCGAGGTGAGCGATAAGAATTTTAGATACTTTGTTTGAATACTTACAGCCACAACTGAATGTTATACAACTATTATGTATTACGTGGGGTTATACAGAGAGCAGAGACCTTTCCATGATGATAATAGCTGAGCAAATATGAGGACGAGGATAAATGTTAAATCCACGGAGCCAGTCAAGGTGTAGCTACGGATAACAACAAGAACTGGAAGGTTGCTAAGGTTTTATGTTATGCATTTCTTCAAGTACAAGAGAGAGAGATTTATGTTATGTAGATACTCATAACCCAGCCATGCTTTTACTTCCATGTCGTGTACATTTTCCTTGTGTGATAAAATGAAGGCAGACAAATAGTAAAAGAAAAGTTTTCTACAGAACGTTTCAACTTGTAAGAAGGTATATAGCTCGATGTGCCACTCATTTTTCCCATTTTCTTCTCTCACAAGCTTTTTAACAACGCTAGGACTGTTCCTCTATTCTGGATTCAAGGTTTAACTTTCCTGCAATTCTAGCAGAACCTTGGTGTGCAAACAGTTATGGCCGAGGTATAAGATACAAGGATACTGTGCAAGTTGTCTACTTGAGAGATGCAAGAAGCTAGTGGCAAAGAGACGAAGGAAAAACATATTGCTCTAAAATATAGACGAACGAACCCTACTTTCTTGTAGCACAAGAATCCAGGCTGACTATAAAATGTGCCTGCTACATGTATTATAAGAGCAGCGTATGGTGGTAGGGCTGGGAAGATCTTCTTATGTGAGGGTTGGCAAAGGCAAAAACACATTGAGAAAGGAAACGAACGGTTGAAGTCGAACGAAGGAGAGGAGAGAGAAGTGCATCCGTGAGATGCAAGCTAAAGGAACAGGGTAACATTCATCATTTCTTTATACATTATGAGTTGCGAGGATGTAGAGACATCCAATTTATATGTATGGTGATGAGATAGCAGACGGGTATATGGAAACTATCCTGTAATAAGAGAACCCTTTTACATCTATGCACATGCTGATAGGGAGCTTTTCCTTTTGAGAAGAACTAACATTGTATGTATATTGTGAAGAGTATGGAAACCATAGTGTATGTAATGATAAAAAGTGTATTAAGAAATAGACAGAAAGAGCAAGAGCAGGCTATGAGACTCTGAGCCTTGCAGAGAGTTAAAATATGGGTTGGAGGTTGTCAGTATGATTACCTGAGGTAGGGAGTTCCTGAGATAGAATAGATCGCCTGGTATGACCTGAGAAGGGAGCCATTGGAGGGCTCACGTCCGAATCATTCTCGGAACAAACACCGCTGTCAGACCCGGAGCCTTTGTCTACTGGTACCGGACACTCCTTAGGATATCTCTGGGACTGAGCTGAGTAAAGATTTTGTGAAGCGGCAGAAGAGGGATTCAAAGTTCGATGATTATTGGGAAACGTTGAGCCATAGTTAATTCCAAGACCAGTCATATGACCATTGCTGCTGCCATGATTACCCTTATAGTTATTTCCGACGAAGGTGGAGAGCTGAATGCTATTATGATATGGAGGGTTTAGTAATGAATTTGATGCCGAAGGTGTTATCGCCAGATTGAGAGGCTCCATGGGTTGTTGAGGAGGATTGTGCATACTGCTTTGATGTTGATTCATCATACGCAGTCTTTTGTTGCTCACAGTTCCAGCCGTATGACTTGCTAATACTGAGCCTCCTCCACTAAAGTTTATGCCTGAAGCTGTGGTCGTGGATGCTGATATTCCCATGTCTCTGGCAGGATTTGTTGAAACTCCAAAACTAGAGCCAGGTCCATGTATACTAGCACTCAGGTTATGATTACCATGGTTGTTATTGTTGTTGTTGTTGCTACTGCCGACATCAATTGCGTTGCTGCTGTAGCTGTAGCTCAGTCTATCTGTTGTCGGGTGAGAACCGACTTTTTTCATGGCACTACTGACTTTATTGTTGGTTGAGGACATGTTACTCATGACGTTGTTGGTACTATTAGAGTATTCATCGTATTTCCCATATGGGTAGTTCATATTCATGGAATTGCCACGAACTGCGTCGCCGTTGCTCACTATTACACTACGAGATCTGGTAACTGAGCCGGACATGGCTGAGCCATGACGGAGACTCTTGATATGATTACTGGTCATGTGACTCGGATTGTTAAGATGTCCTCCGTGGGAGTTACTAGAGGAGCTCTTAGTTGAGTTCAGATAGTAAAGGGTTGGGTTGAGGTCATGCCGACTACTCCGTGATGTTAATGGAATATTTTTATGATTCGTCAGTGATGACGGCGAATTCGTTGATAATGGCTGGTTAACTTTGGAACGGAAATAGGCTGAAGGATGGATTATCAATAATGGAGCACTCCCGGGTGGAGGAGCAACTTCCTTGGGTAGTTCATACTCCACGCTAACGTCCACTGTCAGTGGACGATAGTAGTCTACTGGTTTTGACATTGCCGATTGATTGTTATATCGCAACATTTTCCTTTCGTTTTCGGACGCTCGAGGAAAAACTCACACAAAGCAAAAATAATTACACGGCTTCTCTGTATTGGGAGCTTTAAAGTAAACCTTAATAGCTCTCTCACAGCCTTATATAAATATTTTTTCTCGTTTACGCACAACTGACTGAGATCTTCGACAGAAAGACAAAGTTTGGTAGTGGGTAATATATAGAAACCAGTAAATAAATCCTTAGCTGTAAACTTGTTCTTCTCCAAAGATACTTCGTTTCGCTCTTAGTTACACGGCTAGACCAGTTCGCATGTACTTATATTCACACTGTTGAGTTTCAGCCTTGTTTGATATTTCTTTTCATGTTAAGTCCAGAAAGTAATAACTCCACAAGCCTATTTCGTTTCAACCACCACTACGGCTACTTCATTCTAATGACTCCATCAAAAACATTTCATACATATAGATATAGAGATATATATATACGCAACGTATGTATTTTAAAGATGCCACCATCGATTCGAGAAGTGCTTGTGTTCGAAGGCTCTGCCAAAAGCCAATAGTTGACCAAAAGCAGCTCAAATGCACACACTCATCGAACACACTTATTATTTCAGACCATGATTATCACTGACTTGAATGTATTCACGTCAGCTGTAAGGGATGATGGTTGTGCGCTGACCCCGTTCACGTCAACTTGCAACCTTCTGAGCTTTTCTCTTTAACAACACACTAAATCCACTCTTTGAATCTTTTTCTTTCGAGCTTCACCTCCAAAACGTTGCATATTATTAGTGATAGTTCCGTGTAAATTGATCAGAGTCTTGCAATGTTTTTGGAAGAAACTTCTTTTATCGACGCAAGTCTTTTATCACGAACACTTGACTCAATTTCACCTCAAGGATATGATGTGTATCCGCTTAATTTACTTGGTTGGACAGGCGAAGCACTTAAGGTACATCTGAAAGAAGATACAAACATGAATGAGTATAACATACCAGAACCGGAACCATCGGCACTGTTAAAAGCGTCAGAACAAAATGACAAACATGTGCATCCTATTGACTCATGCACCGGTTTTCATTTCCCAGGAACCCTGTAAAATGTTTTGGTGAATTCTCTCATATTACATAGGCATGTATACATGCCCTGCAAGTCAGCTTCCCATTTTCACACACCCACCAACCATACCTAAGCGTATCACTCATTCAGGAATAATTTGATGAAGGAAACCTACCTCATATAAGTTAGTTGGGTTAGTTGGTTGAATAATTTCAATGTTCACCAAGAGCCCATTTCACGTTTGAAACTCTCTATCCACATATATTCATTGTCACTCGCATCCGGTGTGATGTATGCTCTCGAAATGGTTGCTCTCCGTCACTTTATCATCCTCTAATCATGCATTCGTTCCCAGTAGAACCGAAATTTTCTTCGTGACGAGAATCACTTCTTCAAGCTAGTCAGAACCACCCCTGTAGCAATAAGTCTCGTGTATATGTATATATTCACTTGTTCTTCTCGTCCTTCCGTCTCACTCGCTCTTCTCCTCTGCTTCCTTGTTAAAGAATATACAGAGCGATAGCAGCTGATTCGCGCTGTCGTTTTTGTCTCCCCTCTTTTGTTCTCTCCCTGTTGAAATCGTTATATGCGCTTCTCTATTTAAAATTCAACAAGAGTAGATATTATGAATTTAAAAAATATTTGCTATTACCGTCAAGTTTTAAATTCTACACCAAGTCATGTTAAAATACACAACCTGAATGTTATGTTAGAGTGAAATTCCTTTCTGAACTACATTAAATCGGAAAGTACGTAAGTAGCTAGCTATGCCTGCATCCCCGTGCTCAATTTTATAAGTCTAACAGCATATGAACTAACAAATATATATGGAGAGAACACCCACACATAAACAATTTCAAAATTGATTTTAAACTCTCGGTCGCAAATTGGTTACATATTACGTTTGCACGGCAAAGCACAATAGTAAAACGTTTGAAAGGCAGATAATTATTTAACTGACTTTGAGCATTCGAATATGTGTCTATCATGTATAGTGTAATACTCCAGGCCTTTCTTTGTTCTTTCAGCTTTCGTTTGTGGTTGCTGCTGTATACTCCTGAATAAACAATTATTATTTACCTAAATTGCTTTTTAACAATAAATAATATAAGTTGAGGCAATTCGAGCATTTAGTGCATGTGCTCAATCCTCTTGTACGTGACTATTGTACTCTAGCTGTGAGGTGACAGAACCTAAGAGCCAGATATTGACCCAAGTCAAGACAATGGTCAATGGTCCTTTGATAAGATAACCAAATCACACAACTACACACAGCTGTCAACTAATTTACTGAACTGAAAACAAAATCTATACGAGATAGCCAGAAAAAGGAGAGCTTTAAAGTCAAACATTTAAAAACTGTACATTATGTTCTCACGAAAGTCGTCGCTGTTGGCAGCGTTTATGACAATATCAACAACCATGATTATCCATAACATGTAGGTACAACCGTTCTAAAAATTTTATTAGTCACTTGGTATCACTAAGCAACGTTTTAGTTCACGGCTGCAAAGTTTTCCATAGCTATACGGCGGAATATATGTTGTCTGTCGCAATCGCAAATACTTTAACTAGCTTCCACTAATAATTGTTAAGTTTGTTTTAAGCTGGCATCTCTAGCTCTAGCCATAATAATTTCTTTAAAAATATCAAATTATAACTGCTAGCACTAAATCATATCCGCTTCATAATAAATCACTCATACATAAAAATACTCCATGAAATTACAACAGAAAAAATCAATGCTAATCAATTACCATGAAATAGTTATTTCCATTCCAAATAAAAATTTCCCATTGAGGTTATTTAAAAACACTATAAATATTCACGCACATTCACAGTTATCACAAAAAAATGTTTAGGCTTTTGTATACTTAAATAATAAACCCGAAATCTCGAAAGAAATACTATTTAATTCACAGCCACACTTGAAAATTCTCAACACTCGCTTATTCTTCAGTGGGTTCAATAATATAGCGACTCTGGCGAAACGAATTTAGAAATATATAGTTCCACGATTTACAAATCCCGACTGACTACAAACCACACACACACAAGGATCAATATTAATTGGAGTGCCTTTAAGCAGCGTCACACGAAAGTCCCTTATTGTGTATGAAAAATCACAAAAAAAAATATTTCACTTATAATGATAGTTCTTCGGTCCGTATAATTACACACGGAGAGACAAAGACAGTTAAATTGCCGTCCAAGAATGAAATTGTCAATATCGACATATAAATACAGAGTCGAAAGTTACTGTGTATAGACACTTTTGAGCAAAAGGGAGAGAGAAAATAGTGAAAAATGATTAGACATAAAACTGCTTTTCTACTATACACACTCTCTGCTTTTGTTATTGTCACTGTTGTTGTTATAATACGAAGGTTGTCAATTTTTATGATTATTCAATGCCGGGTTTCTTACAATATTTCTGCTGGCTCTTGCACGAGTTGCAGACAGGCAGCCAGCCAGCGTGTGTCTGTCGAGAAATACAACCGAGCTGAATCCGTTTATCGAATCCTTCAAGCAAAGGCATAGTCGTGGAGAAACGCTGTCAGGCAGGGCATCCCTTTCCACTCACTCAGCTGTGCCTCGTTTCATGTGTTCTCCAATGCAAGTTCTCTTCTCTACACACATTCACCACACATTTTCTATTGCTTTCAGCCCGAACTTCACTAAAGCAAGCAGGCAAGCACCGTATACACAATGCTCAACCTTAAAAACCAAATGCGCTTAAACTTGGGAAGAGAGTACAGAGAAGTGTATGCTTTTGGCTGGATGTATATAATTCACCAGCGTGGTAAAGACAGAAACATACTGTAGTGGCTGAGGGGGGTCATGAAACCCTCGCAATGCTCATACACAACATTCAACATTTCCACTTGGACTCTCGTCTTCACTTCACACATAAGCAGCATTGTGCATTACATAACTCATTGTGTATAGTCAAGGCTCCAAGAATGAGAATTCACTGAAGCTGTTTTGTGAATACATGTAGGTACATGAATGGATGTAGACATTGTTTCAACCCTTTAAATCCCCACGTATCTAATATTCCTCCTTGGACTTGATGTAACACTGTATTAGCAGTATAACTTAAGATGCAACTTCCTTCCACTCGCTCTACACACAGTTTCTTCCTCAACGTGCATCATCCTTATCTCCTAGACTTTTGTATCCACATTTTCCTGAAGCTGTGTATGTACTATTACTATCTTAACTGTGAAAACTTTTTGAACAACAATAGAATTCGTACATCTACTATCGTATCTAATAAAAATACGCTAGGAAGTTCCTCACAATATTTTCATTTGGCACTAGTATCCCTTTTTATAAATAATATCCCTTATTTTGTGAGGGTGCTCCCATATACATCCATTCTTTCCCACTTAAACTCAGTTGTCATTAATTTCCGTCAGATTTTTCGCCCCCAATGGTAATTCACGCGAAGGCTTACTCTTCCATGGTCGAACATGTACATATGTGCCACGAGCAAAACGAAGAATCAAGTTGCAGCAAATTAAAGAAACACTTGGAAACCAAGAGTGTACTTGCGGATCCATTTTTTTAGAGTAATTACATTAGATCCTCAAACAAGAAACAACTCCACATGTTTGCCATTAAGCATTTTTCTACAATACAATGGAGTATCTGCATTAAGCATCAACTAGTGAAGTTCCAATGAACTTCAGAGTTCTTGTAAGATATTGCGATCACTAGAAATACTGTTGCAATCACAGCAGTACAGAAAGAAACTGAATAAACTTCCAACACGGACGGAAAGCAAACCGTACTTAAGCACCCAATTTCATATTGTTGTTAAGATGTATAGGACAAATGAACATTAAGAAATTTGAATAATTCAGGTTTAATCCTATGTACCTGTAAAAAGGCTCAAAAGTACCAAAGTAGAAACAACGACATAGAGTCTTATGACGAGAAAATATAATGGCATGAAAATGTTTGTAAGGTTTTAGCCCACGGACCTGTAGTAACCGTAAGTGCAGGGCGGCATTTCCATTAGAAAATCGTATAACGAGGCTTGAATAGTTTATTTAATAGCTCCAGTCCTCCTAGTTCTAGTTCAAGTCCATTATACATACTTGTGTTCTGATGGATGCTAACTTTTCTTTCACGAAAATTATTATATACGAAATAGGTGACATATAATACATAGACATGACTATGCGGCTTAAATGTTCCCTTTCTATGCTCTTTTTTCTTAACACGCATTGTATACAATGTTCATAAGCATTTCAAAAACATATCTATATGTATATTCATGTGTATGTACACCATCAACGGTGAAGCATCTGTACACATCATATGCACTTTAGACTAAAAGTCATTACTAACCTTCGTAGAACTGTCATTTTGCCGGTAGAATTTTTTCAGAGGACTCTTCACTAAAGAAATATCTCTCTGGTTTTGTTGTGAATACTATATAAGCTTATAGGACCATAACTTTGCCTTCAAGCTTCTTGCTGCTTCAAGTGAATATAAACAGGGGACGACAGTATAATAATTATAGCATATCGATCACATGTTCTGACCTTCTGATATATCGAAGAGTTGATGCTGAAGCTATTGCTGACGACCAAGCATAACAGAGGAGCCCTTTCCATGTCCCTAAAGGAAAGCTGGCTTTGAAGAAAAATAATTCCTTTAAAGTTGATAGCTAAAACCATTCAGAAAGCAATCCCTTAAATGTGTCATCTCAAGTATGACGAACATATGGAAGTTTGTCGACGTACATACTACACACAATAATTCTTGGAGGTTCTACGACATATATGTACACAACACAGAAGTTTACATAAGTATATCGAGCTATATATAATAACACAAATAAAATCCGCTGAACCATGAACACTTTGAAATCCGTTGTATGCAAAAGTATATTCCAGAAAATTTAAATCCAGTTTTAGAGAAAAATAATATTGAGATATAATCCGCTACTACAATCTAAAACCCATCTAGTTTGACTTTATCGTAGTTCCTTAAAGTGTAGATACATATATGTGATACGTCTGAGACAACATTCTTCATTGATGTAATGGATTAGCTTATTAAAAGCCGTATACCTAAAACTATATACAATGTATGACTACTCTTCTATAATTTTGTATAGGCAATAGGTACGCCGTTGTTGCTTGCTTAAAACATTCCAGTCCTGTCGGAAAGTCTCAAACGCAAAGCTCCGGAACATGCTTCATTTCTACTGCGACTTTCATGTCACTCGAATATTTTGAAATCAGATTTCAGCAGAAACTGTCGAAGACAATATCTTTTCGTTTAGAATAAATCACAGAGTTCAAGACACTTGCGGCTTAATTCAAGGACTACTTTGGTTCTCCATATGGCCAATTGTGACTCGGTCGCCAGCACTTATCATCCTAGTGTATCTTACATGTGTCTGATGGGCCTGTCATTGAAATAGGGATCGCAAGCTCTAAATATTTATGATGTTTACAAATGAGGACCATATCATATCTGCACTCTGTCATTTTCCTTATTCAATTTTAAATGAGTATGAAAATGAATTCGCAAGGACGGGTTCTGCTAATCATGAGATCAGATATCTTTCTTGTATAAGTCACATATTATATTGTAAACATCCTCCTCCGGACTACTGTTGATTCAATAGCAGTAGTTGTAAAAAGTGTATTAGGATGCATTGTACGGATGCATTAAAGAGTTTCCATACGCCTTACATGCTTTATACAAGTAAGTATAAGTAAGTATGAATGTTATTAGTACGTGCATGTGTCTTAAACGATACACAACTGCATTTTATGACCATGACTGCCCTACTATAGATTACATTTTCCTTTGAGGGCAGTTTTCAAATGACAAACATTTTTTAAGTATAAAATTACTGTCCATTCCTTTCAGTCGTCAAGTACACTTATGTGAATGAATTACAGTAGGTATCCATATGTATTAAGATGAATGCGCTAGCACTTGTAAATGTATGTACGTCCATCCGCAGTGATTGCAACGGTTGAATGACGAAACATGAAAAGAAACAAAAATATAAAAAGGTCCGAGCAGAGTCAATATTTCATATGTATGTATTCGTTCATAGTATTCGTAATTTTCTTTAGAGTTTTAAAGACTAGAGCATAATTGCTGCAAGTACCACTTCCAAATGTCTGACTATAAATGAGAAAGGCCTTACAGCTCCATTCCATGCTATGCCCACGCAGATATTCTAAATGAATACACACGGTTTCAAACTCATACCAGGGAAATATTTAAGTAGTGTAGTACATAGCTGTTGCCTTCGGAGGACTTTTAGTGTATACATGCTGTTATAGCTATGGAAGCACACACTGAGATAACTGCAATATCATTTAGTAGAAATTGTTGACCACGAGCTTTTTATTGTCTTTTATGACCATTTCGACGAGTTCACATCATAAACGATGAAGGCAGAGAGGTCTCCGTTTTCCTTTTATATTTATAATAATATTCCCAGACATCCTATGTGCTCTCTACCTGTTTTCTTAGGTTGTTCAACCAATTGTATTTGTTCATTTTTATCAAGTATCACACAACAATGACATGACACAGACTTTTACAGGACGGCGTCAACTCTAATGTTTCTACCAATAGTGCTACATGCTGGCCTAAGTGCATTAGAAGAATCAAGTTTTAAAAATCTCCATGCCAATTTGTCTAGTACTTTTCTTTATGAAACTAACTTGATGTATAGCACACACACTCACGTTATAGACGTATATACCTATTGAGCATTCGAAAGAGATGACTGGACCTTGTCAGCATGTTTTGGTTTCTATCTGTAGCTGTCGAATACACGTGTTAAAATACAAAATAATCTTCCCCTTCCACATACATTTAGAGACCCTAATTATTCCAGGATTGGTATACTACTGCCTTAAGTTGTATTCATCAAGAGCCCAAATCTATCGACTACTTAAGAAGCCATTAAATATTGTTAATGAAATGTTTCGCCCTTAATATTGCACCTTACAGACAATTTACAGTTAACGGTGTTAATGTAGTGGATTGAGTGCGAATGACAACTAGCCATATACTTATGTAAATACACACTGTCCAACATCTAATACGCCACTGTACTTATCATTAGAATGGTTGCCAAAATATTTCAGTTCCAAATAATGGGAAAATGCATTGTTGGAAATAAAAAATAAGTATTAATAATGTTGTAAAAAAGAAATCGGCTTTTACCTTAATTATGAAAGGACTACGGAGTTATTATTTTCAATGTTTATGCACCGACGTACATACGTAAACCCTTAGAAGTTGAAAACAAAGGAGGGACTAACGTCATACATGTCGGGTAGTATTAAATATGTTGTTAATAATCTTATCGCTATCCTCGCTAAATGCTGTAGATGAAAGCTTTACATACATATGGGCATACATGTTAGATTACCAACTTAGTCAAATCGATACGTTGTTAGTACAGGACACGCCATGCGGAATTCAACATCTTTTTAATCAAATGTTACATATTACAGTGTATACCAGGCTCGCCTCAAGACTTAAAAAAGGTATTAAACGAGCACGCCACAACCAAACAGTTGGTCTTTTAAAAATCTTTACTGTGGGACTAGAGGGAATATAAACTGTATCGTGATTAAAAATTTTTATCATCAATTGTAAAAAATAACATTATGCATAAAAGCACACACAGTAGTAAATGGGTTTCATTGCGTCCATATAATTACATACATAGTAACATGTACTTATTCTAAAAATTATATGCATATATTTATTCGTCACCCACCACATCACTAAAAAGTCAGCCACCTCTAACAAGCATAAAAGTTGTAAGCTCCCAGAGAGTATCAGCCATGACTTCAGAATTTAAAAAAAGCTAAAGTCCTTTATGTTTAAATTTTACAGATTAAAAGTACGTTTGCCCTCGTCGTCACATGTGTAATGCAGTATCGTTTTAGATAAAATATTTAAGCTCTGTGTTACGTTCTATTACAAAATACACTGTAGTATATAGTATAGCGTAAAATTTCTATTAAAAATCCAGCCAATATATCAACATTAGTGTATAAACGAAGAAGTTGACCCAACTGCTACAATTCAGCCACCTTTGTTCCGCCTTTATATACACGAAAATGCCAGTATGTTAATACAAAGCAACTTTAGGAAACTCGAAGCTCGTAAATTCTAACCCTACTTTTAGAGACACAAGGAGTTCATTAGTTGATAGTACGGGGAGCAAAGTAGAAACAGCATATACACACATATGTGAAGTTGATGAAAATGAAATCAAATCAATACACCATCACACAGCTGTATGCACACGTTCACGGATGTCTAATCTAGATTAACGTCAATAAAAACAAGAAGTGTACTCACTTAAATAAAACCAGTTTATCGCATATGTATCTTCCAACTTAATCATAATTTACAATGAATTACCTTCTGAATTCTGTTACCATCGATACTACTGCTCCTGTGAGTCAATACACGTCCCGAGATATTGAAAACCGAAGGTGATCCAATCCAAGTACTTACAAAATATGCCAAATAGATAAATGCCTACTACAAGTGCGGAGTATGCCACAGTAAACAACACGTGTACTCAAGCTAAAAATTTTCGTTGCTATGCTAATCTTCGTAGCTTATTCTAGTTTTCAGGTTGACGGATAGTGTCATCACACGTATACATATGTATACATTGTACTCAAATTCTTGCATGACAACTATTAAAATCATTTAAAATCAAGCTAAATTTATTTCAAGTGTCAAAATGTACATGTACAGTATCTACGTTTCGGTTTTAAGCATGTTTTTATATTCCGTGTGCTCTCTGATCACTTATCATCTCCAGTTAAAACGAACGTGAACTCAAGGATTTATGTACGGGTTGTTGTTTCATCTGCATTTACCATAAAAATACAACATGCTACATTTACTCATAATTGTTCAAGGAGTCATAACATCCGTTCTTGTTTGCGAATTCTTTAAAAATTAAAGGTTGAATCAAAGTAATAACTTGTGTCTGTGAAGGATTTAAGGATGTAACATTTTTGAGACAGATAAAATAAGAATATCATAAGAATAAATAAATAAGAAAATGTAAATCTACTTAAATCAGTGTATAGATAAAGCAGTAGTTATTTGAACTTCCTCCGACCCTTGCTCAATAATTTCTTTTCCACAGTTGGAATCCCTGAAATTGAAAGTTACAAGCCAAATGAACTAATGCGTACTGTAAAATATTATAGATCAATATGAACTGATAGGTGAACGGAATTCAGTTAATCAAGTTCATTTAAAATAGTGCTGGCTCGTTAAGTCCGGAATATCCGCGTTTACACAGCAATGAAGTACACCCTTAGTGTGGCAATACAAGTGTGGGTTTAGTACTCCGGTTAAGTAAAGGGTGAGCAGGAAATCAGTTGAGTGGATTGTAAAGTCAATACAAAGGTCCATATAGCAGACAATAATTATATACTTGGTGTATACTTACACTTAAGCATACATAAAGGAAAGCACCAGCCCATGTGTACATGTGTAATTGTAAATGTAATGTACACAGCAAAATGGACATACATAGAATGAGTTTCTGTAATGACACAAATGTCTCCAAGTTATTATTTATTTGTCAATCATCGTCTGACGGAAACAAACAATTCATAATGGATTTTGCTAAATACCGAGTGAGCCAACTTGAGTCATTAAATACACCAGACCAGAATATAATTCCGGTGCCAATCATAGCCATGTGAAAATCATCTCTACACGTTTATGTATATGAAAGTCATATATAGGACATGTTTAGTATACAGATAGTGCTGACTTACTGCATTTAGACGCAAATAATTGCCACCAAATATTCTAATCAACAGTACCGTGTCTGCAACTTTGAAACCCATGCTCAATCACATACCGTATAGTAATAATATGAAATCATCCACACATGCAGCCTGTTGTACAGTTCTAATCCGCATATGAAGATATGGCTGAATCTGTGACATCAACTTGTTTCATTGCACAAAGATAAATTGTCTGAGAGTGTTGTAATATTGTAATGCCGTATACCAGCTTATAATAATATCCCTGTCCGAACTTCGCCGTCTGCACAGCCACCGATGGCCACGAAATGTTTAGAAAACGATAAATTATATATTGTTGAAAAAAATTCTGAATACAATAATACGGCACATAAAGTAACACATGGTCGAGACTAAGTGAAAAAAATTAGATAGCGAAAAAATTATATACGGTCTCCAAAGTTTTTTTGTTTGTATATATAAACGTTGGCTGACGATGACATCCAGAACAACGAGCACTCAAACAGTTTAGTTATCAAAACAGCACCGCAACACCAGTACCAAGTTTGACAATTGTATAGTCGAAGCGAAAAATCCTAAAGAACTAATATCATGTGTTCATAGTTTATCTACATACAATATATTCTATGACGACCTGCTGGAATATGCATGTGCTCGGTTCGTTCCCTTCATTTCCAGAGAAATAGCAATCATCCCTATCAGAACCACACAAACATTGAAACAATAGTAGGTCTTCTCAATGTAATACTGTAAGCAGTAAATTTTGTAGACATGTACATTATATATTTCATATACCATATATTTCTATAGATACGAATATGCCGTGTATATGTAAATATCTACTATAAATGCATGGAACAAACTCTACGCTTTCCAGTACTACACGACTTTCAAGGAGAACTTAAATTCCGAATAATCCTTTTCACAAAATAGCTTCGAGTACTTGTAGCAATTTCCCCATATCATAGAAAATATGCATCTTCGCATTGCAACATGAATAATACGAAGACCATATTTTCCGGTAGATTTAGATACACGTAACTGCTCATTAATGTGTAGGCCCACTTATTTTATTCCAAGCATCAGATCATCAATTGTTAAGTAAGAAGACCTCCAGAGCAGACGGGAAACGAAGGTGGATTCTTCATTTAATAATGTCGTGTGTGTGCATTTGAACCCCGGACGGCGATCCAGAGTTACCGAAAAATGTGTAGCTTGATGGGGAAAATGGTCATGGAAACCCTGAAGGCTTCCCGTAATACACACGCTTCCACGATCACACATGCCGTATTCAATCCAGTAATATAATTCCAAATGCAATGAGTCGTGTATAGGGGTACAGTGAGCTAGATTACAATGTGATCATTAAACGGCTTACGTATACACCGCGAGGAAGCCTTTTGTCACTCTCAGTCAATGTGGATACATATACGTTCGGCCGTATGCACCGTACAGTTTTTGAATTAATTTGTGCACACATTTTCTATTCGCACAGTGAACATTCAAGTTTTCTAGTTACACAATTGAGCTCAAAAAAAGCATGAACAAAAATGGACTATTACCATTCTTTCAGCCTCCTACTACATCCTTGCATACATTTAGCTAATATGTAATTACGTATGTATATGAAAGCATGGAATGACCCGCTCGAGATTTTCACAATAGCTTATCAACTACTAGAACATTGCTATTACTGGAGAATTATTCAGAAAATTTCCTTTCTACTCAGCCCAACCACACCATCGTTACATCTATAAAATTTGGGATGAGGAAATCATCATCGAATTTACTTTAGCTAAAGCTGTAACCATGCGGCTCTTTGTGTGCTTGATATAATACACTATGCCTATACCAAATAGTGAGTAGCTATATGCAATAAATATAAGGTATATATGTAAGCAGTACACAGCAGCTAAATAAATATTCCCAGCCCCGTTCTCTACATTGTATCCACTTTTGTACTGGATATGGTTGTATACATAGATTCTTTATTTATAACCGAGCTGTGCACATAAGTACAGTATATGCGTATATGCAGAAAACTAGAATAAGCCGGTGTGTGCATTAAGAACCGGAGAAAACAGACCCGAACAATACAACAGGCGAGATGGAACAACTCCCGGCCGTACACAAAATTAAAACAGTGTCTCGCGAGGATCAAACAAATGATGTGCGTTCTTCGCGGTCATTACTCTAATGTCCAACTGCCCCTCCGAATCCCCACTCCAACTCGACTTTACTTTCTTCACATATCCGTCGTCAATCCGAACCTTCTTTAAACACATGAAGCAAGCAACACCAAGGGAGAGTAATATTGATGTGTACACATGAACCGAATAGGCAATATTCTAAAACACCTCTAAAAAACTACTTTTGACCTGACGGACTATCTCTCTCACACACACTCACCCTCGTTATATACATACCAGATGCAATTGTCCTAAAGATGTTCACAGTTGTTCCTACGTCTATCCCAAATCTACACTAAATTTTAACAGCAACAACAAACAAGTCTGTATAGACAAGAGAAACGACGTTTCTTTCATCGTAAAATCCACTATTGAATTTTTTCTGTATTTTCAGTCCACCCAGCATCAATCCCGACATCATTAAATATTAGTCATAACTTCTTCCAATTATTGTTGTGATGACTGGACTACAAGGAAAATCATTAGGAATACACGGAGATTTGCTAAACTATATACTTGGTGTGTTGGCCCTTATGGACAATATACACTTACCATACATATTCTGCAATAAATGGCTAACGCAGCCATTCAGCATTCCACAGTTTCGGTTGTAACGTCACCTTATACGAAATACGTCTCCATCCTCCAACTTTTTTACAATAATCTGTACAATGTTTTCATACGCAGGAGGAAACAGACAAAACAATTCCAAGTAAAAAACATTCGGACCCTTGGACTCAGCAATGGAATCTTCAATTCTTTGTCTAATATTATGTGCAATGTCAATAGCCAAATGCTATTCATGATATATGCCCAAAGAATTCCGTTCCCCGAGCATTTATGAATAGTGCAATAGAACATGAAAATGGATGCAACAGGCCAGTTCTAATTGCAGAAATTCAATTTTCAAGTAATGAAATTTATGACCAATTCATGCGGTCGGTCTAAAAGTGGCAAGCCGAACGTTGATAAATGAGAATTAATAGGATATATATGCTAGCATCGCATATTTCCTTTCAAACTCTCGTCATCCAATAGAGTGTAGGTTGATGTAGACTGGCATGAAATAAATAATTTTATTAGTGCCCAGTACCAGAATAAAATGAGTACCTTGAAAGTAATTATAATTGTGTATCTGCAAACAGGAGAGTCTAATAAGGGTATAAGTATAAATACCGAACATGCATAATGTAATAAGCTGAGCAATCCTTGCATACAGTGGTAAAGCACTCAAGAAACTATTAACTGTCAAGCATTACTGTAGATTGCTTCGCCATGCAGCTATTACTGTGTATGTATCATTATTGATGATGGTTTTAGAGGTGAACGAAGCGTTGAGTGAGTGAGAGAGGGAGAGCATAGTCATAACGTGTACATTAACGACTTCATAATAATAGATCTTTGTTTGTCCTCAGCCTTATAGCATTTAGTTTATCATCCGGATAAACGTACTATCCTTGAAATCTCCACTGTTATTTCTAGTGCCAATGCTTGCTCAACAATCATTATCTACGGACAAATAAACTGATTTATGCTCGCTAAACCAACGAATGTGCGGATTCCCGAGTGGGATTTAAACAAGTACAAGCTAAAGGGAATCCAAAATATACAAAAATATTAACTACGGAAAAATTCTGGAGACGAAGTGCAAATACAGAGATACAACAAACATTCTGTTCTCCTTGTTCTTGGTATTGAAATCACACTCTTTATTTAATACCTAGTGCAAATACTAGTCAAAATTCATTATGAAAGTATCCGAACTCTTATTCTAGTATTAGCATGCACCAGTAAGAGTTTTCACTTAGGCATATATTTATGTATCTACATGTGTATATGCTTGCTAACATACGAAATTGAACTTATATGTGGGTGAAGCCTACAAAATAGAGCCTGATATACATACAACTATAGTCTAAGTGAGCAATGATTATGTCGCATCTAATTACTTTCAAATCTGGCTGATGTTCATTGCAACTGAAAAGTTGTTTTGTTCACTAACTGGCTTTTCATCCTAAATCGTAGGAGAGGAGAGGAGGAGATGGAGAAAAAAGTGCAGTGAAGTAAGTAGTCAGACTTGGAGCTGGAGCGTGCATTATCATTAGCGTTTCTAAATATAATATAACTAACTCGTATACATAGTAATCATCTCCTGCATAGTAGCCGTCGGACAAGTTTCATTTCATTCACAGATTGCCTCACGAACATTACGCATACTTAGTCGACTTTAATGGGAAATCGCCAGGCTTTCCATCACCATCAGTCTCCACACACACACACACACAGAGGCTTGAAGCTTCAAAGACTTGGAGAATAGGAGCTAACTAACGGAGCATCAACATCCCTCCTGGTTCTGCTGCTTAGGATACACACACGCGGAGTTGATTCCATAGTATTCGGTTGCTATGTACTTACATCTATTCCTTCATTTATTCCCCTCTCCATACTCTTATGTTTCTCAGCACTCTTTTATGCTTGCACATACACAGAGATATAATATACACAAGTAGACACTAGCTGCAGGAGTAAAGTGTACACGGAGAAGAGCAAAGAGTAACATTTGTTGCGGTCCAAAACCCAATTCCCGTCTCATTTTACGACTTTCTTCCAGTTTCACATGGAATACTGGAGCTATTACTTTAGAATGTACAGATAAAGCTTATACCATAAGCTAATAGCAGCTTTTCTACACACCCTCCAGTCCTGTCCATTATTTTCTCAAATGCATAGAAATATATGTAGGAAGAGGGAGAGAGAGGAGCAGCTGTAGCCTTCCTATGTATGTTTCCCAGTTCCACATTCACATTCAATGCATAATGTATTTCATTTACAATTTACAGTTAGCAGTAATCCTACTACTACAACTACTATTGTTTGCAGTTGTGCAATAAATTCCCAAATTTCTGTCAGTAATATCTTAAAATTTGCTATGTAAAGCTTTCAACCACGTTCTTCCTACAGTTCCTACTCGCCATTTTTATTATTGCAGTCTCTCCTTTATCTCCATATATACATACCTCTTCGTTTAGAAACTAAGTCAAAGATGATCAAAAATTTAATAATTCATCACATCTTACTCCCGTTGTTATCACTTTGTATTTTTTTAATCATTTTCAACGGACTCGTTTAATTCCTCAATTATTCAAAGATATTCAATCCTACAACATTATCCAGGTGATATGTATACTTCCATACGAAGAATGCAGTTTTAAAAGTTTTACAATGAAAATCCATTACAGAAATTTACATATATTGAACATAAATATAGATACAGATTTATGTTATCAATGGTGCAGATATAAAGTATCAGTTTTGAATGCTTTGTTCATTTTCCCTGTAGTTACACAAGGGATTTATTGCAGTTTAAAATCATTGGAAGGGTTTTGCCTCCCTTAAAAATCTCTTCACAAGTATCGTTTATTGTAGGCTAACTACCTCTGTGATAACACTTTGCAGGATACAATAAGTCAATGATTTCGTTAATTATTTACGCAAATAAATTATGAATTGAAACAGGCCGTATTAGTAAGACTTATTGACATCTAATTTTCACCAATTTATATAGGTCAGGTTCAGTTGAACAACCGATAAGGTAGCTTATATCAAGGGATGAAAAGCTATATGATGAAAAGGCCGTTGAACATCGGGCGTAGCTCCAAGATATTGTTGAGAGCATATTACCATTGAAATTGTTGCCACCTCTAGCACTTATCGTCCAATACTCACACAAGTCAATTGACTACTGAACTGTATAGCACTTATTGGTTCAAAATAATTGAATGCGAGGTAAATTAAACAAAGGCATATTATAATAATATGTTTCAATTAATGATTAGTAATAAATAATAATTATTTAATTAATCTCTGGTTATGAATAGCCTTGTAAATTGTAATCATAAGATCATACGGCATCCAAACAAATGCCTATATTTAATTATAGATACACTGAGTTTCGTTAGTATAAACCTCCAGGAAAAACTCCTTTAGACGTGTTGCGAAATTAAGTGTATGTATTGTCAGAGTTTGAAAATACAAATCTAGTCAAACGCACGAATTGTAGGAGTCAGAAGCATTCCGCATGAGTTTGGTGGAAAAATTGTGACTAGTACTTGTAAATTCATTCTGACACCTACCGTCGTAATGTGCTTCATAACAGGAGAACAAAGTTAAGCCGTCCGAATTAGAAAGTCAAACTCTGCCACTTGAACTCTCAACTCTCCTGTTGGCGGCATTAACTACAAGTTGAATCATTTCCTGCGTAAAAGCTTCCGATAAAATTTAACTAAAGATAAAAATTTGTAAGTGCTTTACAAACATAAAAATCTTCCGCCGCCCATTCCATATGAAAAATAAAGATACCGAGATAGGACGAATGGAAAAAATACACATTGATGGAAATAGCAAAGTACTATATAGGTTCGTGATGTCAATAATATACTTATACATATGTACATATGTATTTTTATGAAGAGCAACGCAGTTGCTTTTGCTGAAAAAAAGTGTTTTTATACTCCTGCATTTTTCACGACGAATCCTTCCTGCCGTATTAACCTCTGTCTGCCAACAAAAACCCTAAAGCAGCACCTGCAACAACCAGAAAATCAAACAAATGATGTGCAACTGGACACGGTCAGCCAATATGTGCCTGGGCAACTTGGAAAGCAGTAGACAACTGAACATGAGAGGACGGGGAAGATTGTATTATTACGAAAACTATTTGAAACTAGACGAAATGAAATGAGGTAAGAAAACAAGTTAGGAAAGGCTAATATTTCATGAGAGACGAAATTTAAGACGATGCGGGGGCTGGCATATTATGGCCTTAAGCTGGATATGGAATTATATAAGTATGTATTTACGACGCATACCTGTTCTGACCACAATTTTCCTCAACAATAATAAGTTATTGTGGAAATGAGAATGCCAAGTTGAGGAAGTATTCAAGAAAAGATATGGTAAAAGTCCGAGGGTCTATATTATCTACTTACCTATAGGTATGTACCTATGTGTATACAGTGCATGTTGTATGTAGCTTACTGGGACGAACGGCTGCAAGCCGGATGGACACCGTCGGTCTGCGTGTGCTTCATGCTTGTCGTCTTCTCAGCTTTTCATTTATTGCAACAACTTGTACGTATTGATCAACCTTTGGAATCTCCAGGGTCGGGATGATTGTATAGTAATAACTTCTACATGGATTCTCATAGACGTGTGAGTTGGGCCCTACCGTTCACCTACTATCCCAATTTTTCATTTTAGGCACCCTCATTACTATAACTGTGTGAGCAAGGAGCTTATTCCAAAAAATATTTTTAAAACCAGTCAAATAATTTAAGGGATCCTATAGCATAGGTCATACATATAGAATCTCCTATCTGAAACTGTATTTGCCAGACACGAAATGAATCCCAAAGTCGCTTTCGATTCTAACAATTTCTACCCCCTGAATCCAATACACTGTTCCTTTGATTCCGAAAATATTTTGAATTTCCAAGGGTGGTTCAAAGCAAACATAATTGTCTGCCCGACATTGAACATCAGTTTGAAGCAACAGTCTCTAAGTAGAACCTACATACATGCAACTAGCTATGTATTTAAACAGTTAGCAGATTTATCTCAAATGTATACTATATAACACACCAATTTTAAAGAACGCGGAGCGAGATGTTCCAGCAAATACGTTCTTTATACTTTCAGACCAAGTTTTACGATCGAGCCCAGTATCCCGATCGTAAAAGTCGGAACTTTAACCCTTTCTGGTATTATTTCTTCACTGTAGAATAAAATGACAAGGTCATATGTATCTCTCGTATCAGTGTTGGATACGCCAGAGACTTTTCCACACATAGTCATACAACAATTTTCTCCGTCAGTATGTACACTTTACCTTTCCTTTCAACTTTTCGTTTGCACAAGTCCATTCTATACACAAGCGATGTAACCAAGGCTTAGATTCTCAGGCGTCGCGCACTCACCATTGGTGAGCACAACGTCACTACTGGATACTTATCCCCACACAAAATTACCTATATACAAAACTCCAAGTGTATGAACTCGCTTAAGAAGCAAATGTAAACGACATTTATCTAGTGACAACAAGACGTAGAATTATAGAGCTAAATACACCATTAGTAAATATCTATCAGGATTTCCAGATCACAGGCTGTAGTTAATTGTATACTATGAACAATATCAGAATTAGGCATCCAGTTATTGATGCTTGAATGATTCTTTGGCCCATTTACAGCAAAAGAAGGTGCTGTTCACACTTGCTTCTTAAGACAGCATGTGTGAGAGTAATCAAACTCCCAGACTAGACATCTATGTATAAATATATAAAGAGACCGGCTCCTAAAATAAGTATTAAATATTGACACTATATGTTTGAGCGCCCAACTGTGAGACATTGTTATCACTTGTGTAGGTGGATTATAAATGCTTGTATGTATGCTCACACTACGTACGATGCCAAGGCATATGGACCAGAATGAAATGTTTGCACATAAAATCCTTCCTGGAAAGATGAAACAGTTACAATTAATGATACTGTAAAATACCCAAGATTTAGAAATTCCGTAACCATGCTAGAATCAAGTAACCCATGATGAACAGTTTACCATGAAAAGTATAAGTACGTATGTAGATTACAACTGCACGTGTTTATATTTTGATCGCGAAAAAATCGAATTTTCTCATTTATTATTGCTTCAGACCATTTATCAAGTACAAATATTGACTCATATATATACGACACTACACGTGACTATAACGCTATTAAATCACAACTACAAAAGTGCTGAACCACAATGTGGAAGCCTGACACAATTAATTACCTTCTCATACCATTCAACTTCGTGGTGAGATACTTCAAGAAGTTAATAGCTGGGTTCATTCCTTATCCACTACTATTGCAATCAATATTAACCAAAAGGTCATCCATATCATTATTATTAAAGCCATAAGTCAAAAAATCTGCTGCTAGCAGGGTAAAACAATTCTTTTGTCAACACATCTGTTGTTTTAACACTTCCAAATTCCATATTTCTATTCTAACGGTTACACTACAGGGAATTTTACTAGAAAGCTTGTCAGGGCTTTCCTTCAAATAATATTAATACCAATTTTATTATTAGGTAATTATTATCAAGTAAAACTACTTTCAACTTTTTAATTTAAAAATACGTCGTTTGTAGATACAAAATAATACACTGCCTCAAGATTCCGTTGCCCCCAGGCGGAAGTGATTCTAAACTAAAATAATAATACTTGTGATGAGTCCGGTGCAAATACCAAGAAATAAGGTATGTACATACCTTTAATAACACATAATTCTGGTCTTAACATTAAAACTAAATTTAGTTGTGGTCAGGCAAGTCATAAATCTAATACAACAATAATATAACGTGACTGCATTATTGTATAGAAATATTTATTCATATTTTACAGATGCACGAACATGTGTGATTGGTTTTGGGATGTGCAACAGCTTCTTTCATAACGCTGTGGTAAGAGAGTTGTATAATCTATGTATCTGTATGAACAGTGAAAACAGGGGCACACATAAACTCGATGTATTTGCGTGCGATTCTGGGAACAAGAGAGCCTAATTAAACATCCTCCTCCGAAGCAGCTATCAGGAGAAAGGAAATACAAAATGTACAGACAGTTTTGTAGGCAATAAGTTACACATAGTGTGCATATCGTTCGTCGAATAATGTACGTGTATTTCCATGGTGAGAATAAATGGTTCATCTACGAAGAATTATTATTCGGTACTGTCATGTTGTCTAAAATTCATGTATTAGTCTGTAAGTGCATGTTTAATTTACAGAAGAGACCTTCAAATATGCTAAAATCTTTAAATTCACCCCGAAGTCACGTTATACACTATCCGGCACAGAACATACAGACACAAAAAGTGGAGTTTTCCTACTTTATAGATATATACGGAGCGTGTATTTACATATGACTGTGTGAAGTATCTTACCAAACCATCATCAACAAAACATTTGGGGAACGTGTGGGCAGATGTTGATATATGTATAGCGTGTGCATCCGTACTGTTGCGTGCTATTCAAATATGACGCAAATAATAAAGTTGAAAATTATGAGGAAGAGGAAGAAAGACTGAAAAGCCGTAGTAGAATTTTATCGTTCGTCGAATAAATACAAACTTGATAGTTGATTCGGTGTATATATGTTATAACACAACTGGCGACTCCAAACATTTGTCTCATGCTGTGTATTTTCTCTCTGTCTTCATTTCCATGAAATATCCCATCTCCCCGTAGTTTAGTCATTCTTCTCGCCACTCTTGTTGGCTATTACATTCGCGAATCATGAACACACTGAAAAACAAACGAATGATGATAGGCGAAAGAAGATGAAATGAACAAAACTTAAAGTTTTGATCGGAGTTGAAGCTGCTGGTGTTCATCCCGCTGTTGCTGGCTGGAGTCTTCTATCGGGAAATTGGGCTCCATTGAGTGTCTTTTCGTGTTCAACAACGGGCCATCCATTCCGAGCAACTTTTCTATATCAAACATCAATAGACGTATTTTCTATCTCAAATCTACTCAAGATTTTCATCCCTTCTCTTACTCAACTCTCTCTCTCTCTCACTCATCCAAATATAAATAAGTATTACACTTTAGTAGTATTATAGAAACGCTCCGCATGATTTTTGCTTTTCCTGGTTTCCTAAGTTTACCCTACACAATAGTAGTCCTCATCTTTCCATTCTGAACTTTAAAACTTCCCCCTTGTTAGC
This sequence comes from Lipothrix lubbocki, assembly GCA_034696945.1. Taxonomy (NCBI): domain Eukaryota; kingdom Metazoa; phylum Arthropoda; class Collembola; order Symphypleona; family Sminthuridae; genus Lipothrix; species Lipothrix lubbocki. Next base: position 979 of record JAQGAK010000791.1, on the reverse strand, counting down.
GCAGCTCAACCTTCACTTCTTGTAAGACCTGAACGGATATATGTATACTATAACGTAATCATAAAATGCTACAAACACAAACCCTTCCAGCACCAACTGTGCACTTCCCTTCATTGATAATAAGCACAAGCACACATAGGAGGATGTTGTTATTATGCATATAATCTACATACCTCTATACATTTACTTAAATCAAAAGAAGAAACTATGAAATGTTAACAGCACATGCAGCTTAAATTAATCGTAAGTTTCAAGTTGGCAAGCGAAGGACACCATGCTCCTGCATCGTTCCGAATGAGTAATAATGTCATGGACTAAACTATGCATAACTATATCACAATACAATACTTACACACGTGTAGCATACACAGTTAATAGTTCTATTCCAGCACCGGCGTTGTCTACAGTAAGCTATTACTAACAGTAACCATCCTGTTATTAGAGTAAATACGAGAGGAGATCTTACACACACCTACGCCGATTTTAGTTTATTGGTACAACAGCTTTTTGAGCAGTATTTCGTTTAATTTGTACAGAATATATCATTAGCTATAAAAGCAAAATAATTTATACCTTTCCGGCTTTTAATATTAATAGGGTTGTTTAAATTGATTGATGTAGCCAAACGCTTTAAAAAATTATTGGCTTTAAAAATACAATACAATTCACTATAGACTATTGAGCATGAGCGAGCACTCAACTAAGCATTGGAGCCAAAATTTTTAACTACCCCCTAGTAGATATAACTTATTTTGTTAAATTTAAATTTTGCAAAAGGGAATATTTCTCCGTCAAAGCAACGTCTCATTTTGGATTCCAGAAAATTTAACATTAATTTACAAATGTATCGAAAAACTTCTCGAGTAAGTGTAAATTGTAGCCACAGAGGGAAATAATCTATGCCAGGCTTCCCCACTTGTTTTGAGCCAAAGGTCCACGTTTCAAATCTAAAGCTCACCGCGGGCCCTTTAGTATTTTT
>JAQGAK010000790.1:0-52342 GCA_034696945.1 Lipothrix lubbocki | reverse complement strand
TCATTCCTTGCGTTCAAACCTTGCGTAAAACGCAGATCGCAGACGCAAACATGTTGATGTGAATCGGGCTTTACTGTTGTATTGTTCTTATCGCCAGCAGCATCTAACGATAAGGTTTTTTATACGTAACTTATTAATTTATTGGCATCAGATTACACTTTTGGTGATAAAGTAATAATATTGGGGGATCAATTTCATTAGAATTTAGTGCATTGTGTAATAACGGGTTGATGGATGATGCTCGGTTTGTTTATCTTTGACATCTATAGATAAGAGATGCCATAATTCGGGTTAAATGCAAAGTAATTGGTGGATATTTCTAGAATCGTATTTCAATTTAATGAGGTTATTAATTAATATATTTCTGAAGATTTTCCCTACATTCATGTGATCATGTGCTGGTTTCAAAACATATTCCATGGGATGACGCCGACTGTGGAATACCTGTGATTGTATCTATGTATATGGAAGTTATATCTGTAGTATTTTAGTCCAGACAAAGAGTTTAAAAATTCAATGTCACAAATTCACAAGTTTCATTATAGGTTATAACAACGTAGTCTGTATAGAACCCGATTATGTAATGTAATGTAATTTAGGCTATAACAAGACGTTGCCTACCCACATCTTTATTACTCAGAAGGTTCACATGACCTTCACGTAGGTGATTGATCTCGCGAATATTAATGACAAAGGAAAACATTTCCTTCACATTAGCATGTCTGATTGGGTTCAGGATTCACGACATTCTGTATATTTTTATTTGTTTGGCGAGTCCATGTTTTCGGTTATACATTTAGGTAATAGTCAATTTGTCTTTATGTTAACACGAAACTTCTTGACCATTGCATGAATGAAGAGACAATTAACTACCTAATTCCAGTTAAGTCTCACGCCACCCCACATTTAATTTACAATGTAATTCTGGCTATATGTACTGCCTATATAGTACATCTATATATCAAAGTTAAACTTATTCTTAGTAGGTAACTGATACGCCTGATCCTTCATATTTCACAACTTCACACATTAAAATACGGGTAATGCTTGCATCTTTTTTGCATTGATTATCTTGATTTAACCAACAAGTTACGATGCTTCCATAGTCTTTGGCACTGTTTTGTTTTTTATCAGTAAACATGGAAAATAGACTTCTACAGTGCTTTATAATAATTTTGGGAATATTATGAATTCAGTGATCTTTCAAAATGATTAAAACATTCAATTTTAAAGCAACAAGCAATGTTTTTGGAATTTGGAACACGGAAGTTCGTCCTTGTCTTCTCATACAAAATCCCAGTATCTTTGTAATTTCCATATCATCTCCATTTCAGCGAAGATGATTCATCCATTCCTAAAAGCTAATAAGATGAGTTAATATAAAAATCTACATTCTGTTTAAATATAAGTAGTACTTTTTGACGTATGATTGTATTTCTGATGTTATTTAAATTGTGTAATAAATTATATTGACGCTGACGTTGGTTCAAATCAATTCCTAAAAACAAAATGCACCTGAAGCTGAAGCGTCATTCGTCACCTGATTGAAGAAACGTTATTGTGTACTTACACTGGAAACGCTGAATATTGTTTAGTTCCTGGTGATAATATGACTGCAACGTGAGTCGACAATGTGAGCATGGGAAAAGTATGTTTATTTGTTTTGCTGCATCTGTGTAAAGAGATTGTTACCGTACGTAAATGCCCAATATAGCTACTGAACTTACCACAATGAACTTAATAGGATTTAATTTTATACAATACAAACTGTAAAGAACAACAGCTATACAATACAATATGTACTATCCGTATTTAATATTCCGGCCTATAGTAATTTGACAAACAATTTATTATTTGCATTAGGTCGTATTTGAGAAATTAAATATTCTCAAGCAACAGCGAAATAGGAAATCCGAAAATGTTAGTTCTATACCCAAGGATGGCTCCCCGAATGCATTTTGCTCACCTAGCGCCCAATCGATTGTTCTCTGCCTGTCTATAATCTTAATAGTAATACAATACATGAATTTATTAGCTAATAATGTTTTCATTAATTTTTCCTCCTTATTTTGACAATCATTATGATTATTATATATGTATCATTATTATGATTGTATTACCTGTCGAAACTACTCAAACAAAAAATTATTCCTGGCTTGATTTCCAGCTTTACTTTTTACTCGCAACCGCTGCTGGCTGGGTGGTTTATTGGCAGTATTACTCACCGGACAAAACATGTTAATTTACTACTTTTTACATATATGTTCTATATACTTCCACAATAATGACAATTTTATTGGTATGTTTCTATTGTTGTATATAGTTGGCGGAATATTCTTTTTAAGCTTATCTGCTTCGTCACGACTTTGCACTAGCGTAGTACTACTGGTGTTTGCAAAAACGGTAAAATAAATTGGGGTCAGCCCGAGAATGATGATATTTATGAGAATGTTTTATAAAAATAAAATAAAAGTGAAATAATAAAAAATTATTACTTATACATCCTCCTTTACTTATCTATTCGTAGCGTAACCACAACTGGATAGTGCTCTTTGGTTTTGGAACCATTGCCTCGTTTGCTTTGTTAATGCTTGGCGTTATTAAGATCGCCCCAGTAGCGTGTTTGATTGCAATCTTGAGTATCCCGTCGGATGTACTCATATTTCTGCTACTGAATGCTTATATGAAAGAAAATCTCATGTACTTGTCGATGGAAGATGAACGGAGGCGTCGCTGGAGCCAAATAGAAGAGGAGAGGAAAAAGATTTTTCAAGCAGAAGAACTGACATTTTCGGAAACAAAACTGAATACTAGTATTCAAAATAATGCTGTTTCGGTGACTGACGTCGTTCCGGAAGTTTTACCTTCTATTGAAGCTGTGGAAAAACATTCTGACACAAACCTCAAAACTCCACCGATCTCACCACCACCACCGGCCAGACTAGCACCATTCAAAAAATAGTATACTTACTTATTATTAAAAATAAATATGATGTACATGATTACACGTTGGTTTTATTGAATTACATGCACAAGTTTGATCTATGTACATCTTTTTGTGTTATCGCCTCGTAAGATCTATTATTCCGCATACTTTTCCATGATATTGCATATCCCATTTAATTATTTCAAAGCTTCATGCAGTTTGGGGGCACAAATTAATATCGTTGACGAAACTAGTGATTAGTACCTAAAGGTAGTGTTTTGGTACCAGGGGAACCATAACATGCTGTTTGTATACGAAAAAACGTTTTAGGGTTGAAAAGAGTTAATAATTTTGATAAAGATCCATATAATACGGATTGTTTGAAGAGAGAGAACGAAACTTTATTTCACTGATACCGCTATGGTATTTGCCTTACGACACAGTACGAATTCACTAATGTTATAAAATTCAAATTTCAATTGGATAATTCTATTGAAAATTTAATAAAATTGATTTAAATATTTTAATAATAATATTATTATTATTGGTTCGTAACTAACTGTGGTATTCAATAAAGGCATCACAGACCGATATGCGGAGAGCTGAGTGTTATGAGTTATGAATACTTTCGTTTGTCCATTCATTATAGTAGACTCACCTCCTTTAATCTCCTTTTACCCCCGTTGCGCCTCATTAATCAATTTCAATAATGACAAAAAAACTGGAACAAAAGGTGTTAAGTTAAAAGTAATTTTGTTGTCAAGAAGGCCATTTATATATTGAATATATTAATACCTTACCTTGCTATGCTATACATTAACATTACCTTTAAAAGGATAATGCTGTGTTCTAAAATCTAAATGTTCCGCAGACCCTCAAAGTCCCACAGTTTTTGAATGAATAGTGTTCAGGCAGAAAGAATCAATAATATGTAATAATTTGTGCTTAAAATAAAAAAAACTAATGCTTGTGAAAAAGCAGCATTCAGCATTTTCAATTTCCGATTCGGGTATGATTGGTCGGAGGTCGAATGTCAAGCCAAACCAACATCATCAACCACCACTACCAGGCAGGCCCAAACACAAAACGTGACAATATTAACATTTGACGCATTCTTAATATTGTCGAATTGTATCAATCATCAGTTTCCCGAAACCCGACATAGATGAGGGAGAGAGAGAACGAAACTTTTTTTTTGGACAATCCCTGTATGTAGCTTATGCTATTCCGTAACAAAAACCGTTATTAATTAATTAAAGGGAAGTATAGCCAACGTTTTTACGGATGCCCAATCAATCGTTTTTTTCTGGAGTAAGTATATCTCAAATAAATCTGACTTTGTTCAATTTCAAAACTTATTCTTTGGTATGTGAGTTCATCTTATGTAATTCTACAACTTCATAGATAGAGCTCGTTGTAATGTTGAAGGAAGCCATAATAGAAATAGTACATGACAGCCTAAGCGACTACTTCGAAACGCTTGATACTTCGCAATTAAGTATTTCTCTTTGGGCAGGTGATTAGCAACCATGAATGGATTCAAAAACAGTAGAATCATGTGGATATTAGCACATTCATTCACACCTGCCATTTTATTTTTTTCAGGTGATGTCGTCCTTCATGACCTAATAATCAAAACAACAGCCATAGAGGGCAGCACTGGCTTGCCGATTAAAGTAGCTTCCGGGAAAATCGGTAAAAACATTGTCTACCTTCCATTAGTAATATCCCTAATAATTTATATAGTTGCATGCAAGTTTTGAGGACAAATCGATTTTAGATTATGTATTTCGTAGGAAAATTATGCATAAAAATTCCATGGGCCAGCTTATTCCGGTCTGCAGTAGAGATATCAATTACCGAACTTTACCTCTTGCTTGTTCCATCCTACGCTGAATATGACAAAGAAACGGAAGAGAAAATATCTTTAATTTTAAAAAAGAACATTGTTCAAAGATTCGAAGATGGCTACAAGGAATATTCTATTAGACGTTCAGGTATTTTGATGTCCAATCAAGTTTTACTCCAACAATTTAAACTGAACAGTTTAATTGCAAAGTTCATGGTTTGCAGGTGAGCCGATTGATGACTCGTACACTGAAAAATTGACCATGCAAATTGTCCGGAACATGCAAATAAAGTTGGAATCAATTCATATCCGGTATGAGGATAACATATCGCAAACTATTCCTTTCAGTATTGGAGTACTTCTTAAATCATTAAGTGTTCACACTACTGATGAGAGCTGGAAACCCATGTTCATTGCTCAAGTTTTGGATACTGTGCATAAGGCAAGTCAAAAATAATTTCTTTAATAATCTTATTTTTGTGTATTAAATTTTACACTCTAACTTTTAAGTAATATAGATTAGCGTATTTAATAATAATTCAAAATCTTCCAGCAAGGAATTCTGGAAGGCTTCTCCTTTTACTGGAACATCAATTCAGCTCTAATGTCTACCGGACGTGCCTCAAGAGAGGATATCCTCCAAGAACTGAAGGATTCTTTGGCTGATGAGTCTGGATTGAGTCATGGTAACAGCCAATAAAATTTTAATATCTTTGAAAAAGATGAATTTACGCAGCTTGCCTAAATTTTGAAGTATTATGTAATTAGTTATTGGACCGATCGAGGCGGATGTGAAGCTTTCGTTGACACCAGACAGCGAGAAAACATATTTTCGGTTTCCTCGTATTAACGCCGCTATATTTTTCAGCGAAGTCGCTTTAGGTAACTTCAATTCCGTTGGCTTATATGATTTCCGTAGCTTAAATTATGCCCTAATTTAAGCTCAATATAATAAGAATGCTATTTTAAAGTTAAAATTTTATATTATTTATAATTATTATGCTAAGGACGTTTCCTATTTAAAAATAAATGAAAATTTCTAATTAAATTCAAATTGCAGGCATTAATCAAAATCAGTTTGAAGATGGTTTAAGAATACTAGAAACGCTTGAATTCATCACAAGGAACCAGCATTACAAACAGTACAAACCATTGAATTTAAAGAAATACAAAGGCAGTTACAAGAGATGGTAACGCATGATATTTGCAAAAAGAACAGATAATTTGAGTGATAATATTAATCAAAATTTACAGACCAAATAAATAATAAATTATTTATATTTATATTTCATCAGGTGGAAATTCGCGTACGATTGTGTTCTCGAAGATGTTCGACGGAGACGGCGCGGATGGAACTGGAGAAATATGAAAATGCATCGAAGGCTTTTCAAGTTGTACATTGAAGTGAGTATTTCCACAAATGACATGATTGAGTTTATATATTTGAGCATTATTCTATTTTTTTTTAAACTCACAGGCTTACTACAAGAAATCCACGACAAAGAACCCAGGAAAGGAGCTCAAGGAAGAGATAAACCGTCTTGAAAAAAGTCTGGATGCTTTTAACATTATATTAGCTCGTAAACTGGTTCAACTACGACTGAAACGTTTGGAGAAAATTGAGACGGCTAAAAAGCCCGGTTGGATCATGAGCTGGTTTGTCAACTACCGACTGTCCTCAGAGGAAATAAACTCTATTTCATCAAATAAATGGTCTTCTGAAGAAAAAGAGCAATTACAGGAGATCCTCCTGTTTAGAAATAGACTTGATTCCATGCGTTTTCCTGAAGATTATGAAATTCTGCGTGTGAATTTCCGAATCAACAAACTTACGTTCACCCTGTCAGAAGTTACAACATCTTCTGGAGGTTACCCACAGGAAGAAGCCATCCTGAAATTTAAAATAACTGATTTTACTACCAACGTCTCACGTCGCCCTATCAATAATGGTTTTAAATTTGAGCTAGCATTGGGCTCAATAGCAGCAGAAGGCTTGTATAGCCGACAGCAAATCATCTCTAATTGTGACAATGGTTGCAGATTTGAGTCTGCACCATCCAAGAATGTTTTTGAGTTGACTCTTGAAAACAAACCCTTGCGTTCGAGCGTGGATCAGAAAATTAAATTAATAGCTCAGCCTCTACAATTAACTTATCATTACCAAACGCTGCAAAAGTTAATTGATGCCTTCGTAATTCCCATCCGGAATGACTTGCATGAGAGGATGAATTCTATTGCTGCTGAGAAGTTGGTGGAATTTAAGGAATTTTCTACTTCTAAAATCAAGCAACTCATCAAAAGCCGATTGGAGACTGAGCTCACCATTAATTTTTTAGCTCCGTATATTCTGATTCCCAAGGATGGGGAGATCAAAGCGTACTAAAATTATTTTTCCTAATCAGACAAAATATACTAATAAAGAAATAATTGTTTTTACTATCAATGTATGTGCTTTCAGAAACACCACCGTCTTGGGAGTAGACCTCGGGAAGTTAATTGTGTTAAGCCAAAATAAAACGGAAGAAGATGAGACACAGCATCTGGAGGTTGAAAAACGTTTTGACAGCTATACTGTGGAGCTTAGAGACTTCCAGGTAATGGATTTCAAGTATCTGGCCTATACTTGGAAGTATACATCAATCATCACTATACTCATATCTAACGAAATCGTGACTTGTTTGTAGATATTCATAGCTCTTCCCGGTGAAAATCATGAGTACCGAAGCCTCACGCGTACAAATCATCTCATCAACTATGACCTGATGATTTTAAATGTGAAGCATTTTCATTCCAAACGAACTCAGGAACTTCCAACATTGAAAGTGGAGGCCAATATACCAATAATCAATATCGATATTGCCCAGCAACGATTTCTTGAATTAGTACACTTGGTGGTGACACTTCCTCTACCTCTTGTAGAGCATATCTTAGCAAATCATCCGGTTAGAAATATGTTTAAAAAAATGTTATTGTTTATTCTTCAAAATTCGACTTCATAATTGTTTGTATCCAGGCAAGTCAAGAGTCATCCAGCATATTGCGAGAAAAGGCAAAAATAGCTCCACCACCTCAACCTAGAGCGGATGTAAGGTTGAAGCAGCTCTCCTTTGAGATAGATTCAATTGAGCGAGTGGACATTGCAGTAGATGCTCGGGTGAATTGTATGAAGTCCAGTAAATATTTTAACTCGCTCGGGAATTTCATATTTGTAAACCCTGTATAATCATATACAATTCCAGCGGTAAAAATCCGGCTAAATCAAGACGAAAAGAAGTTACTCACGTTTACATTTTGGAAAATGACGGTGAAGATCGTAAGCAAATCCTTCTCTGATGACTATGAAATCGTGGCCGATGGTATCACTCTGTCCATTCTTGGTTACCAAGTGTCTGGTAAACAGGGGCCGCTGTACTTAATTAATACAGTGAACAAGGACAAGACTGCACATCCAGCTAAAATCCAGATTAACACGGTGACAAATTCCTTGAATAATTTTTTATTAATTATTTTCCATTCATTTGTGACATTAAAATCATCTTGCTAATGATTGTTGAGATTATCTTCTTGGAATTCTCCGTATAAATGAAGATGCAATTCCCAGTCGCATTTTTTAATATAAACATTTTATTTTCGTAGGTATCACGTTCTTGTCCCGATATATTCCTTCCAGCTATTGCAAACTCTGTCGTAGTTCAGTTGACTTCCATCAATTTCACTCTGCACCAACAAGCTCTGTCGACCATGTTGAAATTACTGGATGGGTTTAAAAATCCTGAACTGACTACTACTCTAGGTGAGCTATTGACTGATACTAGACAGAATAAATGACAAGATTTAAAGAGATGGATTGCATTTAAGTGTAATATGTAAGTCTAGAGGGGATGCAGTTAAGTCGGAAAAGGATCCCATCAATTTCAAAGGTTAATATTAAACTCCGCGTCGACGCAACATTACAAGCCCTGGCTCTCCGCTTGGCTACAGAAAATAAAAATATTGTCAGATTCGTTCTGCAAGGGTTGAAAGGATCGGTTGAAGTTGCAGAAACATCTGCTAAGATAATGTTTAGTCTAAAGGAAGTTACGGGTTATCCCACAGAGACTCAGACTCCATACCAAAAGGTCGGAGAAAATCTGCTAATGATAACACTTTCATTGTGATAATGAATTTGATGTTCAACCATGTTACCAAATGTTACCAACCAAATGTTAATGCCTTATAAACTTTTAATGATGCATGCTTTCGCTTTAGATGTTAGTTGTGGAAGGTGGGAAAGCTATTGAAACTTCTATAACGTTGAATAAACTTGCCTCACCACAAGGACCTCCGGATGTAACCTTGGAGGTGAAAATAGCACCCGTTTTTGCCATCATCACGCCAAAATTTATAATGAACATGAAGGTAGAGTGAGTTGCAGATTTAATTTTAAAGGAACGTAAAGGCAGGTGCTAATTTAATAACTGATGATGTAACCATGTAACAGGAGTTTTACGTAACGCTGTTGAATTTTGACGGAAAGAACGGTGGCGAAAGTGAAAAATCCAAACCATTGGAAGGTGCTGGAATCAAAAGAAGAAAGTTCCTTATAAATGTGCAGATCGAAGTAAGCTGATTCTTTATACTGTTTTATGTAAGGCTAAAAATTAGAGCCTTAGATTTTCATGTTTTTATATTTTAGCCCCCTAAACTTGTCTTCCCCAGAACAGAAACTAGTTCCGATGCACTTCTTTTAAACCTGGGCAAGTTGACTTTCAAAAATGAATTTCTTGCACGAAAATTAAATGATGGGGTAACCACGATGATCGACGAAATAGATTTTCATTTGAAGGATGCTAAAATATCTAGGTACCAATTATTATGGATCAATATTAATACAGCTATATTGATTTAGCTAAATTATGCTAAATTGCCCTTCATTGCATACAACAATTAGTATTAATCCCTCTTTCAGGATTTATATAAACTTTGATACTCAAGCAGTTGCAGCAGAAGTTCATTTATTAAATCCTATTTCCTTTCAATGTAAAGTTACGCGTAATATGATGGCCCCTTGTATTGGACTTCCAAATGTGAAAGTTATCGTGCGGTTGGAAAACAATATTGTGAGTTGATTTAAGTTCAGCATCTTGTGCTCATCATACAATTATGGGCTTTACTTAACTTCGTAATTTGAATTTCCAAGTTAAGAATAGATATTGAAGACTTCCAGATCTGGAGAAATATTGTTCAGCAATTACTTACACCAGTGATGAAGCAGCAAGCTCCGACAGTTAAGGATGGTAATTTCGTTTGAACTCCTATTTTATGTTGCTATGTAAAATATTAGTGTTCATGCTTATGTATTGGTCTAACTTACAACTCACAAAACAGCATACACTTCAACTGAGTCCAGCTCCTTCAATTTGGGGGGAAACCGTTGCGAAGACTTAGTAATGGAACTGGTTTTGGAGAAACTTGAAGTTATACTGTATGGAAAAGTTTTGTCGCTGGTAATTACAATTAATTACGTCCATACTAAATATCGTTTGCCAGTGTAAAATCTTTGCTGAAATAATTAACAGAGGGATAAGCAAGGCGTAGTCACGCGAGATCCTAGAGATGCTTTTGGTTTCTTTTCTCTCAGCGATATCAGAGGGTTCTGTAAAACATGGACAAACTCAGATGTGGCAGCGGAGCTTGTAATAATTACAATCAATTATTACATATTATCTTACACGTTAGACTTATGCAAATACTTTCTAACACCTACTGGTATAGGCAGTAGGAGAGTTGGTGGTTGAAGATACACAAGCGTTTACAGAAGTAACTGGGAATCTTCATAAAAACATTATAACACGTAATCCACCGTTCCAGACCGGACAGCCGGGAACATCATTCAATCCATTTCTAAAAATAACTTTCAAGAACGGAACTATTCGTGACCCGAAAAAAGCAAATAGTAAAAAATTATTAAGTTCCTTTCTTTTCTAAGGCAGTATCAATCGTCGTAATTACTTTTAGTAAATAATAAATAACACATTCATATTTTTTCTAGCTCATGTGGAGTTACCAGCGTTGTCAATTAATATGTACTCGGAATTTATGACACAGGTTCTGAAGTTTTTCACTGCGGACTAATTACTTTGTAAAATAATCTTAGAATCCAATATTACGTATTCAATTATAAGTTATTTGTGTCGTTTTGTACTACCAAAAACCAAAACTTTGTAGTATATGGATGTATAAAATAAGTATACAATAAAATATACCCTGCCAAAGTTCTAAATTCATTTTATAATACTGTGATGTCGGAGCTTCATTTCACTTTGAATAATGTAGACTTATTATTACTCACATATAATTAGTAAGAAATCGTTTACTAGAAAGCGAAGTTGCTTTGTTTGAAACTTTGTATAATACGACATCAGCTATCTCAACTTTATTGAAAACTTCCAATACAATGAGCATTCAAAGCTTCCTTGACCTTATTATGAACATTCACGGACAATCACTGGGTTAGTAGCTATAATAATAAAAGGCTTCAAAGTCACCTAAAATCAACGAACGTATAACTTACAAATTGACAGGTATACAAGGACTTTCCATTTAACCTTAATTTTAGCAACATGATCACATGTGATAAATATTATCCTAGAACTTGAAAGCTATTAAGTATATGCTCGAATTTATTTCGATTTTCGGTCTTCTAGGGAATCGCTGAAGCTGTTCAAGGGTCTAGGAGGATGACTCCAGGGCATCTGGAACAAAGACGATGGTAGCTGGGTGCAATGTGACGACTTAAAATCTGTCAAGTACCGATCAGCCTGCATTTTCAGTAGATTAATAAATTAGCATTTTCATTACTCAAAACAAAAGAATACAATATTATGTATTTCATTTTAAAATTTAACTTACAATTTTCACTATTAATTCCTTCTTATCTTCAGTAGAAAGCGAATCCAAGTTATCAGGAATCACAAGATCCGGCTGAGCAAGGAGAGCAGCAACTACTAGGGTTGTATCTAAATATTAGTAGAAAATCATTCGAGGAAGTGGATAATATTTTAATACATACAACTACAATAATGTGCATATTGTACCTCGTGCATGCGATTTCCCGATCCAATCATCTAACGCCTTGTAGGCGTCGGGATGGTTAACTAGTTCAGGGAAACGCTGTTGGAGAATATCCAGTAAAAGATTATTTCCACGATTCGCCCTCAAATCTCCCGGAGGGTCAGCAATAATTTCATCTTCGGTACGACGAATAATACGAATCGGTCCAGCATACTCCGCAAGGTCTCTTGAGACATGCAAGTTTACGTGTTGACGAATTGTCCAATGAACTGAAACACAGGTGACATTCGTGATTACAAGTAATGAAGGAATGCTAAAAATTCAAACATTAGTACTTCCATCCACTCACCTATAGGACTCAGAATGCCAGGCATTCTCGGGAGCGCTAACGGCATTATGTCATCAAAAGATGCATCTAGAATCTAATACAATAATAATAACATATTATGCGGTTAAAACATTTCTCAATGATTTGCGTTAGACGCTCAACTATGAAAAACACTTACAAGTCCCTTGATGTTAGGGTGACTTCTAGCAAGATGCGCGGCTGGGAATCCTCCAATGCTCCACCCATACAATATTATGTTTTCCTCCTGAAATCCCAATTTATTTACAGCAAAATCGAATACCGCTTCAGCAGCATTTAGTTCAGGTTTTGGATACGGGACTCCCTGTGAAAACAGTTATTACGACTTCAAAATCAAGAATATTCTTGCTATATTTTTAAGACTAAACGAGAACTAACTAACTAAGAACGATAGACACGATAGAAAAGTTTGTACCGTCGAGCCACCGAATCCCGGGTGGTTCCAACCTAGTATTGAGTATCCGAGTTCAACTGGGGTGCTGATCATCCCAATTTCATAAAATCCAGCATTTCCTTCGCAGCAAATGACTAAAATTTTGCCGTTCACGTTCGCATCACTAGAATCACATGACAGTTCACTTACTAAAATAACAACCTTAAGTTAAAACCCCCCAAAAAAATTGGTCAGTATTAATATAAATACGGTATGTTGTACCTTCGACGATCAAAGAACAAGGTGTCAATTTTATTGTTTTCTACAGTCTGTACACTGTTTCGCTCCGCCCGTCTCTCTATGACGTATTTGGACCGTGCTTCCTATACCAACACAATGTACATAGAACATTAAACTTCGGAAAGTTATTACAATTTGTATTCTTTGGGTACTAAATATCATTTTGAACATTTCACACACCTCCAAAGGACTTCGAATGACCGGTCCGACTAGCAATCCTGGGTATATTAATCTGATTCCAAAAGAATGTGCAACTAGCCATCCCACCAGCCAAGACGGTGAGAAGTGATTGACTTGATTGAATGTTCGAGCGTGTAAGCTTAATTTGGTGCATTTGTACGTTGGTGGCCAACTTGAGAACTCAAAATCTATAAAAATCAACAAAAAAGTATTACTATCTTCAAAGAATACAGTTAAAAGGTTAAATTCATGATATTTAAACGGATTAAAAGGTTAAATCATAACACAAGCAATACAAATACATCAAAAATGTTCCAGGTTCTCCTGGCTATCCAACAATTACAAATTCATTAATGTTGAATGTGCAATTTTACCGAACTTGCGGATCATTTCCAGATTTTCCGTAGACAGCGACTGTTTGGCTCGGTTGAGGACCTCAAGAAACTGTAAGTAGGTAGGGTTGACAGCTCGTCCCGCCGCCCTCAGCACATACGACGATGCTACTAATATGCCCAAATAAATTACATAATTTATCTTCCTCTGCCACAGGCAGTAAATCCCCCCAACTGGCATTCCATAGCTGATGAAAAAATCCGCATATCTTTCCGCCAAGTTGGCATTGTAGACCTGAAGTGTATAATAATAACAAAAATCAAAATCAATCACAATATCAACAAGACCATGTGCCATGTCATCAACAATCAAATCTAGATACCAACATGTACATAAAACATAAATAAATGTTAGTCAATAATAATGACACTACGAAGCAAAAATAATAATAAATATTATACGCCATTGAATAACTGTGTCAATTCAACTTCTATTCCGCCAAATTCCGAATAATTAAAAATTCCGGACATTCCCGTGATCAATCAAATGAAACTTACAGTATCCCCGAAAGTAAAGTACAGTCGGTATAGCCGCGGAGCAAAAATCAGGGAGAGGAAGGACGCCTGCATTGTACAATAATTATTAAGTATAGATGACCCGTCTATTAGCAACAAAGTTCAAAATCACAGTTACTAATAATAATATTCTCGATCATCCGACTCCAAAGTGCAAAAAGTGATGGTGGCACGCATGCAATTCTTATGCAAGGTGAACGGGACTTTTTTAATTATTTTTTTAAATATTATTTCAGGAGAAATTCCAGATAATTACACAAACTAACAAGAAGTCATGGTCCCATCACGGTGTATGATTTGCGTAAATATTAAAGACTTGCGGGAATGGGAATCCCATATAATTTTTTTTACTTTGGAAGTTCTGCTGCTGCTGAATTAACAGGAGAAGACTTATTTTGCCTCTTCGAGAAAGTGGACCTAGAAGGAAGTAAATAGTCAATACTTTGAGCTCCGGACCAATAGAATGACTGCAGGGATTTTTTGAATTCCATGGCGGAATTTCTCTTGTCGGGACATCGATTCAACGTGTTTCAATGGCTTTTGACGCCTTCTTGAAATTGAATTCCTGGACTTTTACAACTTTATTTTAAGGGAGGAAATTCTCTCTGGAAATATTTAATGAGAATAATATTCTCTATATACGGAATTTATTTAAGACAATAATGAAATAAATTCACAATTTAATTGTGTGCATTTAAATCAAATAATTTATTTATTTAGTAAAACTGCCATTTTATTGTATTTTTCTGGACTGGAACTTCGCGATGCACATTTTTGCATCGATAAAAATATTTTTTTTAAATTGTCCTTCACTGTTTCTATAAAATTACTTACGCTTTCTTTATGCGTGTAATCATGTTGTTTTGTGTGCATTTTGATATTATGTAATTTGTTGAATTTTGTTTTAATTGTTTATAATTTATAATAATTTATTTAATTATTATAATATTTATATTACTATTATTATATATTTTATTGTATTATTTTATTTAGCCAATTTTTTTACGATATGCATTTTTTGTGCTTGTTGTGCGTCTGTTGGCGTTGCTTTTCTGCATTCGATTTATTATTTTGTATTTAAATAAAATTTATTCCACTCACAATAATTAGACTTTTGTGTTAATTGTATATACAATAATTTGTCCTGTAATTAATAATTTGTGTAACAAACTTTACAATTTTTTTTTTAGATAATTTTTTTGTTTTTTGAAAATATTAGGCTAAAATTGAGGCTATTTAATTTTTCATAAATGTTTGTATAAATTAGTACAGTACAGTGTGTTTTAATTTTGTCTGTTTATGTTTTTAGTACGCAATTAATAATAAAAATTAATATTCAGCATCAGCACACGCAAACGTGTAATTTTAGAAAATATTGTAGAAAATATATTGTATTGTACAGTTTATTGTACTGTCATCTCGCATTAAAAATAACAACATTCTATATTAAACAAGGTGTAATATCCTTGTTAGCATTGTCGTCCTTGTAAGTACTTATATTTAAATATTTGTTTTAGAATCTCCTCTCCACTACATATGCACAGGCTATAACGCTATTAACAGTAAATTCCACAACGTCTTGAGAAATAAGATATAAAAATAAATTGGTAGAGTTAAATAAAAATATAGAGATAAAATTAAATAACTTAATGATAATAATTTGGTAATTTTTTCGATCTTCTATAAAAATCATAGAATTTTCCAAAATCCGTAAATTCTGGTCGTAGAAGGACTCCCAATACATCATTCAAAAGTTCCTCAAATCCTAAAAACAGATCTTGGACCACATTAACCATTTTCAAAATTTTGACGCAGATTTGGAGGGAAAATTCAAAATTTTGATCACATTTTATTTATTTTTTCAAAAAAACTGAAACTATCAGATCTTTTTGCGGGGGGATAATTCTGCAACACCATAAAATTACCTTCATAGTGGTATTTTTCTTTTCGGCGTAGCTTCTGAGTACCGGGCTAATTTTACTTTTTGTCCTAAAAATTTTAAACTTACCGCCGTATTGGAGGCGCGTCATATTGACACATATACATATATAATATACACTACTATATTGTCGCTTGTGTATATCTATATTTTAAATATTTTTAACCCGAAAATATTTGTCCCTAATATTTTTACTAACGCAATAAGAGAGATAGTAAAACTTTATTCTACATCTGGCATCATACGATGCTTGCCTTACGACAAATAATTTCCATTCATTGAATTTGTTACAATAATTAAATGAAATAATTTTACAAGCATAATCTTTTTTGGCGATTTTCTTTTTCACGCAACGCGGGTAAGCGTTTATAATATTAGTAAGAATAAATAAAGTCGTGGCATGAAAAACGTAGTATTATGTATTAAACAAATCGAATGTAATAAATTATTAATAATTTAATACTAATTTCTTTTATTTACAACTATGATTTTAGGAAAAAGTTGGAAATTCATTTCGGAAACCCGTGTTTGAACATGATTTTCCCGAAGAATTCGCTGTGGAAGGCATTGTAAAGAGGATAATAATACCGGTTTCTTTCGATGACAAATATTTCGAGTATACGAAAAGTGAGAAGAATATGGTAGAAAAAGTTGACAAGAAGATCGTCGTATCCCCTCTGTGCTATTCGCATTCATCAGTCTGTGCAGTTGATGTGCTTGGGGAAAAGTTTTACTACTTCGACAACAGAGTGCTATCAAAGCCCTACAGGAAGTTACGCGACCTTGTCCAGATGCATATAAAACCCTATCTGGAACTGCATCTAAATATAAAGCTGAAGTCCATGTCTTGCAAGCTGAATAAAAAAGGCAGCACTGTGAATGTCGGTGAAAGTGTCACAACCATCATCATACCAGTCGTATTTGATGACAAAGAATATGTGTGTTGTGAGCAAGAAACGGTGGCAGCTGTCAACCTCACGGGGAAGCGGTTCGTCTATTATGACAATAGACTTTTGGATCAAGATTTCGCTTTATTTCGTGAATTTGTTCAGGAGCAACTCAAGACGAAACTTTCAAGAAGGCTTGGAATTCAACTCCGTGGAAGTTATCGTTTAAAGAATATAGTTTTATGAAGGAGTGCGGATTGGTGGCAGCTAAAGTTATTGACGACTTTTTGAAGTTGGTCAAAACCCCTGAATTGTGGTCGTCCATTCAGTTGGTCAAAGATAAGGAATTGTTCCATTTGATGGAACACAATTTTCCTTACTACAAGAACGGGAAGAAAGTCATCCCGAAAAAATTGAAGATGAAACTTAGGCTGGAGGAGAACGCAGATGAAGAAAATGATTCAGATAAGGAAAATGAATTGTACTATTACCCTTTAAATAAATAAAAGCTTCGCATGGTTTCATGTACTAACCGTTTCCATTGTGATGCAAACCAGCAACGTTTTTACACTGCATCGGTTAATTTATATTTATTTAAAAAAATAATTTTAACCCAATTGCTTAACTACAACACCCAAGCTGCTGGCTTTAGTTCTAGTTTAAATATATCCCAATAAAAATTGTACGTCCTAAATTAATTCCCAAATTGTGCCTATCTTTCATGCATTCAAACACAATTTGTTAATTTTGGTTTTGTTGTGCTCGCGCAATCATGACAAATTAACTTCTAGTTTTAACCGATTACATAATACCTTAAGTAATGTATGTACGTACACAGAAGTCAGCAGGGGCATGATGAGATTGTTTTAGAAGATAATAAGTAAACTCTTGTACACGTATCAACCATAGTACATTATAATAGTATGTATAGTGTACACTTTTTGTTTTTTCTTATGAGAGTGTCGTGTCGTGATTCGTGATATGCTGAGCCTCTCCCCTTAAATTACTTGAAAATAATTGTATAATAAAAGTTCTAAAAATATAATAATATTTAAAAAGTGTAAACAACAATCTGTAAACACAAAAATTAGAATGCCTGACATATAGACAAGTAACATGCGTTTTGTTTTTTAGCAGTCATAAAAATATTGAGAAAACAACCGACAAATAATCACAAAGTTCTGCAAAATCTATCTCCAACATTCATGGTGTGCTAATCTAATAGTAAATAAAATAGGAACTGATAGGGAAAAGAGGTGCATTTATCCATAGACTTCAATTGGCTGAAAGGTTTTGTAGCCTCCGTACCACTCAGGAAGCTGGTCCTTCGGGAAATACTGCAGAACTCTCGGCAACCAATTGGCTCTGTTTGTACCGTAGATCTCCACCTTGGCAAAAATCCGACCAAACACTGGTCTCACCAGATTAATAAGCGTTTCCGTAATGTAATTAGCTGTATAAGAAACATGGTGAGCAACACGAAATTTAGTACCCATTTTGTGAAAAATCTTGAAAACTGTGCTTACTATACATACTATACAAGAAACTAATTAATAGCTCAAGATTCTAACGAATACTTGACATTCAAAACTTACTGTTAACCAAGACCACAACGTGAATAACATTATCCAATGGACCACGGTAGGCAGTAGCAAGTTTTAGGATGTAAGCCATTGCTGTTATAACAATGTTGGAATATGAATGTCAAAATTTTTTTTAACTTTCCAAATTAATTTCTTGTGGAGAACTTACTTTGAAGATCCGCAAACTGTTCTAACTTAAGTTCGTCGAAGTCAAGTAAGAAATTAATTTCTTTTCCATCGGGGTTCTTCCGAGTGCGACTTTTTCTGATTCTGTACTGGACCTGGCGGATGTATTTATCAAAGATTGCCATTTGTTCAGGCCCTCGGTCCACAATAAGCTTCCGCAGGGGGTATTTCCCGATTTCCACTATCCAAACTGAAACAACAGTTAAATTTTTAAGACCATGTGGCAGTTTCGTATGAAAATATTCGTAAGTGCATGAAGAACAGTACATAATACACTGAATGATGAGTGTGCATTGTGCATTTAATGATTTTTAATAATTCGTTACTATTGTAACACGGGTAAGAAAACTTGTGTACTTGGTCTGTCTTCCTCGTCATATCCGCTCAAGAAGTACGGGAAAAACTTCTGAATTTCAATAGGAGCTTCCCATGTTTCCAGATCTAACAAGTCCGTCACATTTCCCTGCAAAAGAACATTTGTGAATCAGAAAAATGATCACAGAGACTTGTGACATTGCCTTCATATAGATACAAAAAAGTCAATGGTAATAGAAAGGACTGATTAATCACTTTATTAACAGTGGACACGAATTGGATTCCTGTGGAATTCAATCCATGGCTCAAACTCTGCTCTAACTCCGCCAAACTGATTTCTTTTTGCGTAACGGTCCCTGAGGCCAACAGCAGACTGACCCAAAGTGTCGTATATATCCGCGTCATGTTGAAATGTCAATAACAAAGCTATTATTGATGTCAGCAAAATGTTTATTTGTGGTAACAAAACACAAAGTGGAAAATCTAGTATTAGTGAAAAAGAGTTGGACGAATGAGCTGAATGAGCTTGCCTTGTTTCATGAAACACGATTGTAAGGAAATGTTTCACTTGAAAATTTTCATGTAAAACTTTCACGCTTAAGTCGCTCCCTAATTATGTCACACCTTAAAATAAGTGCAAGTATAGACGCTTTGTGATTTTATGTCTGACTACAGTCGCAGTTACTGTATTTTACTATCCTATGAAATTATACAAGTATTTCATATTGCATGAAGCCTCCATATATAAATTTTCATATCTAAAAGGAATCATATAAAAACTAAATGTAATATAAGAACTCACTCAAATGAGGCAATTGCTGCATTTCCTCTGTTTGAGATGTATATATGGAGATTTATATAACTACCTGCATACATTCCAACTCTGCTAAATAAATAGAAGTATTTATTTCACCTCTTCTCGTGGGTAAATCTCACGAATTTTACACGCTCCCATATGTATGTTCTTTCCAATGTAAGTAAGCTGCATTAACAGACAATCTGAGAAGATTGTAGAAAGTTGAAATTATACAAGGTGTAACCACTACTCTGATAATATGTATTTGTTGTATATATTGCCGTTTGCTCCAAAAAATCATTTGAATCGCAACATGAAGCCTTAAATTGACAATGGTTGTAGTGAAGGCGATTTGAGTATTAAGTGTATAACACTCGTACAACAGGACGTCCTTCTGCCATTTATTTTTATATCACTAAAAAATTAATTTGAATTTGCGTGACTGTTAAATTAAATTTTTTTCACTTCAATGACTACATTTAATAGGTTTGCCCGATAGCTTTTCATCTGTGGAAACTTGCGTCGACAATTTGTTGTGTGTATTACATGTACTTTGGAAGTTAAACAGCAATATTTATTCAAACAAAAATATTATTAACAAACGTGCTTACAAATTGTTTTCTATACTGGACTGTGTGGATTTTTAAGTTCGAATACGACGAACGTTTCTAAACAAAACTAATTTATTACGAATACAAGAAAGCAATTAATGTATACCAACGTCTGCACAAAGTTGGGTGAGGTTTTAAAACTTCGAGAGTTAAACATTAAGCGCTGCAGACAATGTCGTCCTGTATGTAAAGAACCAATTCTATCCTCAGTCCAAAACTACAGTCCATTTTCAATCAGTTTTCCAAGAAGCCCTAGTTGAAGTAGAAATAAACCATATTTAGTTTTCTTCACGAAAATTCCAAATACTTGAATCAAGCCCTTACAATGAAAATTCCATCAAAATATAATTTATTACATTTCAGACAAGATGTCCGAATATCGTTTGTTATTGGATAAAAACCAATGAAATAACTGTAACCATCTGTAAGGACGATGAGGGCATATTTGGAATTTCATGAGGTGACTGTGACAAAACTCAATGATAAGTCGTTTGATGCTCAGAATACACATTACAAATAACATTTTTAAAATCAGCCAACGTCAAAATACAAAATTTTCATTGTTCGGGTAGTACATTACATAAGCTTGTATGCATTTGCATAGTACATTACCAAGTCTTAAGACAATTTAGTGGGCATGCTGATGACACCATCGCTAGTATCACGGTAAATTAGATAAATATGCAAAGTTATCATGGGGTAAGCTTTCAGTATTGTTACGAGCGTATTTGCAAGTCTGTAGCAAAAGGATTGAGAAATACCCCTTTATAACGTCACATCTGTCAGCGGTAAAAGATGCTTAAGGGTATATCCTAAAGGTAATAACGTATGATACGTATGCGCGATTAATTTTAGAGGTATGATCTGTTCATACATATTTAGTCTAACCTAGAGGACAATTTGCCATAAAATGGTATATAAAGCGACATTCTTTCCGAGCAAATCGGGAGAATAATAATTCGATTCTACATACGTGAATTGACCGGAATTATATCAGTAAAAAACAAAAGCTAATTTAATTATACATTAATCGTTGAAATCTTAACGAATTATTATGTACCACTAATAGCTAGTTTACTACCTTTGATGACAGTGTGCCTGCTTCAATTTTGTTTATTTCCTGTCGTAAATAACTTACAATCAGTACATTCTATATTCTGTTTTTCTTTTCCAGCAATCGCTTAATTTCTTACTAACAAAATGTCTACTTACATAACACACATACAGATACATGGTACTTTTGTACCATCTTCCTTCGTACATGTACACGCATGGGGAGTAATGGGGGACCCAATTCTCCATAAATCACAATATATACCAACTTACATACTTGACAGTATGCTTATAACCATTGTGCCTAATTAGTATATTGCACTAATTCGTGGACAATTTCATGTCCCACTTAGCCCCGTTATTCTATATTGTAGGTCATAAGGTCATATATATAGGTACTTACTGACTTGCAATGTAAACAAATTTAATCCTTAATAGTTGTTCTGAAGTAAAATTCTATCGTATAAAATATATATTTAATATTAACATAATTTGCAGTTCTCCTGCAGCGTATTTTATAAATAATATTATATTAATTTGGAGGGATGTGAAGGAATTGTCGAAGCCAAATTCTTGGAAGCTATTCAAGCTCCTTGTATATACAGAAATGGCGTGCTATCATTCCAATATGGACTCTAATCTACTGGGCCCAACTCTTTTAGCACGAGGATTGGAGAGCCGCCTGGCGGCGTAAAATTGTGCTGCGAAACTAGGATCCAGATGTTGGCCTTCGGGAAGGTTTTGCCCTGCTCCGGTCATATCTTGCATTTCTCGCCCATCCTCCATTGTCCAGACCTCCCACAGGCCTTGGTTAGCTGGGTCTTGCACTGCAAACAACGAGCATGGGAATTATTTATAGGCTCTTACAGCTTGACTAATTAAAAATATTTAACTTTACAAAACTTCATAATAAATTACGTGTATTCTAATACTTTTCTGGTACGATTGTCATTTTTTGACAATTATTCCAGTATTTCAAAATTTTAATTTGTGAGTAGATGATAAATAATAATGATGATAATAAATGAATTGTTAACAATAACGATAATTTAAAAAAGTTAAATATTATTTAAATATTGCATTTAATATTTATACAATATTTATACGATTTTATTCTTTTTTTGTACAATTAATTCGGAATAATGACTGTACAAGGCTCACACATATAAAATCCCTGTCGTCGACGCTCTAACTCATTCCTATAGGCTTGTTCCTCATTATCTCGTCTCAGCCACCGGCAAAACACGATCAAGAGCTGTCAAATGGGGGTAAAAATAATTATTATTTTTAATTTTCAGTTACTCCAATATTTATGTCAGGTAGCACTCTTACTTTAAATCAAACTTACTATGATGGTAACGAAAACTATGAAGCCAACAAGCGCAATATTAGTCCATGGTAAATTTTCCATCTGATGGGGTTGCTTCAACTAACAATGATTGCAATTAATTTGACGGCAGGGATCAGTGTGACACAACAATCGCTGAATTTATTATCTTGGTCAAATGTGAAATCCAATGTCATTTCTGCGGGAACGTTCTCAATGATGAAGCTGTCGCGGATTGATGAACAAATGGAACAATTTCAGGGAATATGCGAAAAACTGATAAGTTTTCAAATATAATTATTTTTATTTTATATTTAATTATACTTGTAAGTATAATATTTTTACAACTGATAATAATTTATTATTATATAAAATTATCAAAAAGTTACGAAGGATTCGACACGAATAATGTGTTGAATTCGTATGAAGTATTTGCCAGAAATAAGAGCCAAACAAGTAGAAAGGCTTATTTTTGATGGGGCGGATTGCTTCATATTGACTCTTGTTTCGTGTTTGCTTTGAAGGAATAAATTAAAATAAATATATTAATTCGTAATTATTCTTATCGCGGAGGGATTGTTTCGCTTATATCTATAAGTTCAAATTGGAGTTTGTTGAGGGAGAGTCCCAGATTTATATAAAGTTAAAGCTCTTCTCCATCCTTATGTTAGCAGTTTTCATATATAGGCGTGTTATCTTCCAGACTTGGGAATACATACATATATTTGATGTCATTCAAATGAGTTGTACAAGTGTAGAATCAGTCATGGAATGAGCGTTAATTAATCCCTAGATAAAAAACAGATGGGATGGAGTACATATTTAAGGACTTTGAATCTTTAAATTTCCCATTAGATAAATGCATGCTTAATATGTGCGTCAAGTTTTAGCACAGCCTCGAGCAACTTCTGCCATAAGAACGATGAGGAGACAAATCAAGGATTAATAATTTTAAAATTTAATTCATATAATGAAGACAATCTTTATCATTTGGATTAAATTTCAAGTGCAGCACTGTATGAAGGATTTATTTTGTCTCATTTGGGGAGAGATAATCTGGAAATAATCTGTACCCTTTTGTCTATAATACAGGAATAGGATATCAATACTCTCTTGAGTGTGTAGAACGTTGCACATCATATATATTTTTATTAATCTCTCCAAACCTCTTACAAGTATGTATGGTGGAAGTGGACTATGCTAATGGCTAATCTCTTGTCTTTATCGTCATCATTTTATGTGTTTACAGTTGACAGTAGTGTACTTTTTTAATAAATTACAACTCTCTTAATTTTAATGCATAAATGTTAATATGAATAGTACATAAATCCAAACCTACATGTATAGCTTGCATACTTAAATTTTACGGTGCCAACTATACAGCTAAATATCTCCATTAAGTGAAATACCATACTCTCAGCTGTGCATTCCACAAGATTCTGCATACACAAATCCCAGATCACATCACACGGCTGCTGGATCTTAATTCATGACGACTGTTACGTGATGTAAACAAACCTAGGCGGTTGTTGTGCAACAAGAGCTCGCAATCGCAAGGATCATTTTTCCGAAACACTTGTCCATTATGAATGTGGAATGCGTATGTGACAATATTTGTTTTCATTTAATTCGTTGTTTACCTTGCTCTTATATGGCATTGCATGGCTACCTATGTATATAATTTACCTATATGTACTTACTATGAGTTATAGTTATACTTACTATCTATATGTGAGTATGGAATGGTTTCAGGTTTAAGTAAGTTTTTGGCACAATTCCAATTCCACCTACAACTGCAGGCGAATCTTATTAAACATTACGCGTACATACCAGATAGAAATAATTCTGGATTTGTTTGGGATAGTTTTGTACTTCCCAATTGCTTCCAGCAACTTCTCCAGTTACTGATAGCTTCTCTATGAACCTCTCTTGTACCTTCTAGTATCTTCTGTTGTAGCTTCGTGTAACTCCTCTAGTAACTTATAACTTCTCCAATACCTTCTGCAGTAACTAAAAATTCTCTAGTTATTCTCCCATTAACTTTATAACTTCTCTAAGTAACTCCTCCAATAACTTATTACTCCTCTAGTATCTTCTTATTTTCTCCAGTAACTTGTAACTTCTCTAGTAAATTACCTACTAACTTCTCTATGAACTTGTCTAGTAACGTCTCAGTTTGTTTTTAATCGGCCCCATACTATTTTGACTAGAAATAAATAAATACTAGAAATCGAAAACTACTAACATTGTAATGTCGGGTTGTGTAGAAATTATAAAAATTAGAATAAGATAACACATGTGTGTACATATCCACGCTTTATTTAAAAACTATAATATGTGTAAAAGATATAATATTATCCAGTTGCCAATAAATAGTTAAAACGGGTATTTAAAGTGCAACGTAGTACGTAAATTGGCTGATTGAAGTGAATAAAGTTCCAACAAAAGTATTTATGCGAAGAAGTAGGAATCAATCGTCGTCCTTGAGACCCGTCGACTAGATGGCGCTGGTAATTTTGAGTTTTTACCTACAAAGAGGGTCTGGATTTCATCTAAACTTTTGCCTTTCGTTTCCGGCACGAAGAAGAACACAAAGCAAATGCCGGCGACGCAGAAACAAGCGAAGAATATGTAGGCCCAATTCGTGCCTATGAGTATTTGCAGGTCCTGAAAGAAACGAATGACTAAGAAGGTGAAGAACCAGTTGAATGAAGTTGCTATGGCAGAAGCAGTTCCTGTGGAGAAGCAAAATCGATGTCAGCAACTAATGTAAACCATAACCTACACTAATCTTAAGCTTATTATCAGTACTGATGACAATGATTTGAGTAACAGGAAGTCTGTCGCTTACCGATTACATGATTTGGTAATATCTCGCCCTGCAAAAATAAAAACAAACAAAGGGATCAGTAGTATCAAGTTCATCTTACCTATATGTATTTTAGCTAGTCTAACTCATGAGTTTCAAATTTCACAAATATTTTAAGTAGCACACAAGCTGAGGCGTACCATCATCATCCATGGCACAGGCCCGAACCCAATGGAGTAGGAAGTTACGAATACAACTAAACTTATCAGCGGCAACAATCCCCAAGACGGTTTGGTCTCTTCATCGAGGAAGAAGTAGATGCCCATGGCTAGAAGAGCCACCGCCATGACAGCGTCCGATATTAGAAGAAGAACTCGTCTACCTGCCCTGTCCACAAGGATCAATGACATGAAAGTCGCTAGAACTTGGACGGATCCGACAATAATTGTAGCTATGGAACCATCAATGGATGAACCAGCATCATGGAAAATGGTTTCAGTATAGAAAGTGACAGCATCGGTTGCGCTCAAACTTTGGAAAAACATCAGGCCCACGCTTATACTTATAGGCTTGAATAATGCCATAGTGAAAAAATCAGATGCTTTAACTTTCTTCGCTTTGGCTTCATCAATACTTTTTTGGATCTGTGGAAACCATTGTAATAAGCTAGTAAGTATATGTACATTGACTCGTTAATGTTCATAGTACATGCAATATGTAATTTTTTAGAATGTTACCAAATAGAAAGATAATCAAATTATTGATACATTAATGTCTACTCAAATATATTTTTGATTCCAGTTTAGATTTACCAATTTCAACTCAAAGTCTACTTGTTGACCGTTTTCCGCTCCCCGGAACCATGCCAAGGCTTTAGCCGCTTCCGCCACTTGTCCCTTACTGAGGAGATATCGTGGGGACGCAGGTACATAAGCCATGAGGGCTAGCATAATGACTGGAACAAAGGCACTGATAATTGCAAGCCATTGCCAATTGACGAAGGCACCAACAGTAAAAGTAAATAGAATTCCTAAGGTGACCATAAGTTGAAAACCGGAGCCTAAAGTCCCTCGAATGCTGTCCTCGGCGGTTTCACTGATGAAAACCGGGGCTGTTAAAGAAAATGCTCCAGCACAAAAACCTGTAAATTTATGAAGAAAATTAAATATTTGATCATAAAGAATTCGTCATACTTTATATTAAGTATTTACTCATCATCCATGTAGTATGTCGGTAGTCAGTTGGACTGATTTATGCTACGATAGTTAATTAGATCACACCTCTGTCAGAACTTGGCCTTCACCTTGATTAAGTAATCCTAGTGGTTAATCTCAAGTAAACACGCAATGAACAGCTACCTGGAGGAATATCCGTGGCATGCTTAATTCTGAATACATATCATACTGTCTCGGATGAGCTAATATTGTATATATTGCATAAAGTTTTTCAACAGGAATCACATTTTTTGGCGTCAGAGCCTGTAGACCCTGAAGTGACCGATAAACTGGGATAATCTTCCCTTGACGGGATCACAGGATGACTGAAAGATTAGCTTTAATATTGTTTGCACACGTTTTCTGTACTGAATCCTACACAGTGACAGACAGGTAGTTTCAAAACAGTTTGTAATTTTTCCATGGTATGTATGAATAATCCATCTCCCATACACCTTATCACATTCTTTTATATGAGATTTTTCATTCGTAATTATCATCCCGTGAAAGGTAGCTTACCGATCGTTCAATCGAATTATTTCGGCTTCATCAATCTGTCACACGTACAAGGTAATTTTGTGTTGCTATTATATGGTAACCTAATGCGAAGTAAATTACATGTGTAGAGATAATGTTGTGCAAGTACATTTACACGAGGCGGTTCTGTTTCTACTATACCTAGTCATCTCCAACTTGTCAATTATTCTCTAAACTTCAAAGATATCGCCAATTCTAATCTGTTGGTAGGCAGCTTTAATGTTTTGGGTATCAATCACAATAGCACGTATACATGTCACCAACCAATTGTTAAAATTTCCCGTCTTGCAAACCAAATAATGTCTTCATTCAATATAATATTTATCTTTCACTGCACACTCGTGTATATCGTGTTACTCTGCATCATCTGTACTCATCTCACGTACAGGCTGTTGATCTGTCTCTACGAAGCAACATAACAGTACAGCTATGAGATTCAATAAAATGAATGCAGGAAAAATGAGTTAAAGTTAAGGAACTATGTATTTGGCCACTGTTTTAAAAAATATTAAGATCATAATAGGTGAATATCTTTTCTGTGTATTTTCTGCATTAACTACGTAAGTCAAGAGAGCATGAAAAATAATTTTTGTATGTATTTTTCCAACTGTTCAGACCTGACAAAAACAATGCTCATACTATTTCCAGAGGTAAAAATCCTCCATGCAGTAACTGAATGCTAAAGTTTTTGGGAAAGTTTCCATATCTTATATCAACAATATCTTCTTACCTGTCAAAAACCTTCCGACCAGCATCATAGGAATGTTCATAGCGAAAGCAATCAGGAGCCATCCAAGTACAAAGGGGACAGATAAAGCTATCATCGTCGGCTTCCGTCCGATCTTCTCGATACATTGGCCAGTTGGAGGACCAGCGAATACGGCTGCCAACTGCGTGAGATCGAACATTAATCAATATTATTGTTTTTATCGGTCAAACATCGTGTGAGATAGAGTTTCACTAACAATAATAAACCTGTCAGAAAGATATATACATGTGTGTATGGAAATCACCTAATGGATAAAATATAGTGAAATAATAATTACGGGTACTAATGATGCCACCCATGAAAGATCTTCATCACTGGGGTGACCAAGTCTCGCACTTGCTGCGAGTTGTAGGTATGCAGGAGATGTATAAGCCATTACAGTTCCCATACCAAATGCTCCGATAGTTGCTGTAAAAACATCATATATGGCCTAGTAAAGCATAATTTAGTAATTACTCTTGTGTGGATTTTGCATCACTGATTTTTACCTGCTAAAGCCGCTAGAATTTGTGGTGTTTTTTTAGAAACGAATTCTTCCATAACACTTCCATCATGCAATGAGCCTATGTCCAATTGATTCATTGTCAGTTGGGTCAGTGTCCTCTTAAGAACACCAATGGTTCTATGGGCACTTGTTGTACTTTCGGCTCTGCTCACCCTTCGACTTGCTGGACTAACCTTCCTGCTTGGTGGCAGGCGGTCGCTGATTGTGCTGATTTTTCTATCATGTGGACTAAATTTTTTATCTCCAACGCTGAACTTCCGGTCACCGGTACTAATTTTCCTATCTCCAGTGCTAATTTTTCGATCTCCCGTGCTAATTTTCCTATCTCCAGTACTAATTTTTCTGTCCCCAGGACTAATTTTGATCTCACCCGAACTGTTTTTCTTCTCTCCGTGGTGCATTTGACTGGGCATATGAGAGGCAGGTCCAAAAACTCCGATTTTCCTTCCTGACAATGGCGGTTTGGAATCGGTGGAAATTTTCCTATTCGCAGTGTCCTTGTCATCTTCATTTGCACTAGAGTTAACAATATATTCCGAGTCTTCCAAAATAACTTCCATGATGAATAGTTTTTGGTAACTTCTGCTTCTGTTTGTTTCTGATTACTACGGAATGTTTACAAAGATTTTGAAAGCGTCGTAACACTGTTTTATGGGAATTTTTTGTATTTCTGCTATTGTTTCTCCAGTAGAAATTATCAATGAGGCATGTTGGGGTGCTTGGCACAGGAGTAGCAGGAGTAAATTTG
Organism: Lipothrix lubbocki; assembly: GCA_034696945.1. Classification (NCBI taxonomy): domain Eukaryota; kingdom Metazoa; phylum Arthropoda; class Collembola; order Symphypleona; family Sminthuridae; genus Lipothrix; species Lipothrix lubbocki. The sequence continues at coordinate 23,107 of JAQGAK010000790.1, read as the reverse complement.
TAAATGAATTAAACTTCGTAGCTAGTGTCAACCTATATTTCATATGCTTAAAGGGGTGACTGTGGGTTTTGTTTAAGTTCTGTGAAGCGTTAATTGAACGACTATACCTTCCAATTTTCATTGTAGAGAGGGAGATAAAAATGATGAACCTCAACCTTGTATAACCTCCCTTTTGTGTACTTTTATTCATTATCACAAAAAAGCTGAGCTGAATGCTTAACCTGTGTGATGCTACGTAATAGAGCAGCTAATCATCGTTTTGACTGGATTTAAGGATTTGTTTCAAATGGCTTTCAAGTCAGGATCTCATCCGCGGATTAATTGATTTATGATTCTGCTCAGTTGCTTAACAATACATGGCTGCTTCTTATTTTCATCCATCACGTACATGGACCAACAAGTAACATTCTCACGAGTCATAAGTGCCCATTTAATTTTAAGCTCAATTTTCAATCTAAAAAGTGATTTCAATCATACGTACATACACGCAATCCCACCAAAACGTGTATTAAGTTTACATTTCGATTATAATCAGGCTAGCAATCGGAATTATTCCAATTAGCCAGCCTTGGCACCAACTCCGCTACACATAGATACTTCCGTAAATCAACAAACGCATGGCATATACTTAACTGTCTGAATTTCCATGCTTCTGGCAGAAATCGTAATGCTTGCTTGTACAAGTGCTACTTACATTCATGCATGTTCTTTATGTTTCCAAGTTGAACAGCTTGAACACTTGAATGGCTAAATCCAAGTTAACAACAGACTTCATCATGACGCTCAATTAGATTAATTATTCTCAAGGTACATCTACTCATACATCCTTGCTTCACCTTTTAATGGCACAAGTGGCTCGGCTTTAAGTAACTACTATGTCAATACTGCTTGTACATGTGTTCATACATTGTCATATACTCAACATGTTAGCCAAAAATGTTTAGTTTCGATTGAGTATTATTCATATGACTGATGTAAATATAACGGAAACCATAAGCTAATTCCTTGCTATTAAACAAGTGCGAATTTAATGTATATCTTGCATTCCAGGTAGCTCAATACACTTATTGCAGGCATTTAATTGCTAGGAACGTATAGATTTACTTCCTACACGAGCAACTCTCTGACGTTCATACTAACCTACAACTTCCCTCACAGTAATTAGTAAATTATCATCAACTTCCAAGTAATGTGCAAGGAATGTTTTGCAGTTTGCTGTAGTATAAATTATAATATTTATAATTTACTACATCAAATTGCAACATAATTATTAGTAAAATTATTAAATTAATTTTGAGAGCATAAAACAATGACCTGGACATAAATTGCTTCTAAACTGAAAAGTTCCGAATAACTTTGTTGTATGTGTACATTAGTTGTTGGTCTATTCAACTATTGCGCATTATGTATTTTATATATTGTGTTTTATTTTATGTATTTTATGTTTACGTTTTTATATTTTACGTGTTTTATTTATTACTATCGATTTAGGAGCATGCCCTTACAATTAGTTTTAATCATGCAAAATGGTTATTATTATTTCACGCGAATAATACCATATATACGATGTTGTACTCGCGTCGCAGCTGCAATTTTTTCAGCGGTTTATTTTGATGTGTGAAATTATTAGATTCTTTAATATAGACGGCATGAGGATAATTTAATAAATTGCCTCCTGATAAATTAAATTCTACAAGTGGGATGATTCGATTCATAAATATATTGTTGTTTTCACACGCCAGGCTTTTTGATTGATTTGTGGGAATTTGGAGGGGAAACTTCTGCGTGCAACGTACACATGTAATAAAGGAATACAATACAATTGTTCTGCTGCTACAAAAATACTTTCATTCGTCCATTCATTTTTACACATCAATCATATTTGTAATAATATCGGCAGTAGTATAACAAATGAAATTGTTTTATGCTATAGCCATTCCGTCATTCCCTGTCTCTCTATTATACGTTAAAAGCCTTAATGGGACGTTCAGTTATTTCATCCTTCAAAATGTTTCAGGTGTATGAAACCAGGTTAAGACATACGTGGGGAGTAAACTCAACCGCAAATCCCTCCTTGTCACTGGTTAACATAAAAATGCTAACGCTGGTCTGCACACATTTTATTACTATTACACTTGACTCAGCATGATGTTGTAACTCACGGATACAGACGTATTCTGATAATTCCAGTAGAATAAAACCCCGGAAAGATAAAAGACAAATTTCGCATTTGTTGTTATTACACATTTTGTTTTCATAATAACTGCATTCACATGCAAGCAAACACTCCTGGTTTAGCGGCTTAATTACGACATCGATCAAAGGTGAGGTGATGGCATTAGTTAAAGTAGAATATATAGATGCTCTTGTAAACGGTGTGCATGTAAAAAAAATTATCGTATAGTGCTTGTAACATGACATTGTATCGTTATAGATAGGATGAGCCAGGATTATAAAGCCTTTGAACCAGTAAAAACTGGAAATATGTGCTTATTACGCTTCTTCTGTTCTTCTGCTAAATTACATGTCATCTCAAACTTTCACTTTTCATACATAACGGTACTTAATACAATATTAACTATGCAAATAAAGCAAGGATTCATCTCCGGTTGGATCCAACAATTTCTTGCCTAAACTGAAATATCAGAATGACGGAGATTAAATTTCAAGAATCGTAATTTACATCCCCAATTAATTAATTAAGTATGGGTATGTAGGTTATACGAGACGCTACTGCAGTTTATGACGGCAATTTATAAGTTTTGTTTTTTACTTTTGCATTAGATAATCTGATGCTATTAACCGTGATTATCGCCTTTGAAATCCTTGTTGAACAACAACGGGATAAATGTTTACTTTATGGTGGTATCAGTTATAGGTGTTTGTGTATGTTAAGTATATGCTGATACTTGTTTTTTGTAAAATAAGAACATTCATATCCATAAACACGCAAATTTGACGAGCAAAAACTAAATAAATGCACAGTACATACGTAAATACATGCATTATTTACACCAAAAAAGTATATACATAGTGAAAGTTCTTTTTATGCAATATTGATAGTTTCTTCAGGCTGTAACAAGAGTGCAATAACTCAAAAATTTGTAACGGCAACTTGTTTACTCTATACAGCTAGGAAATACCCAATCGATTGAATATTATTCAAGCAATATGTCGGATTGAGCATATGTATCTATAATATTCCACCTTGAACCATTTTGCATACAAAATTATAGAATTTATTTCTCATCTTCTCAAACGTTGAGTCGAACAGTTGACTAAATTATACTAGCACTTAAATTATTCACAATGTGCTACAACTATTAAGTATATGTATAATAGCATAGAAAGATACTTCTCTCACATAAACGCTCTAAAATACTACTATCATTATAACATATAAATATACTTATAATTATCTATATCGTTTCATATTACTCTACTTAACTACTGCGTTGAGCAAAAAATACAATCTAATACTCATATCAAACACGTAATAATTACCTAGGTATATAAATTATTTAAGCTTATGGTCAGAACCACACGAAAGACCAAACATTATACTGTAGATTCGCAGATTTATCATGTTCTCTTTTGCGGGGACGATGATAATAATTATTTTTAAAATAGTTTTAATTATTGTAGGTTCCACTCTCACCCCAAAGTTACATAATATACTTGCGTCTGCAAAATGAACTTCAAATTGTTTCAGATCATTGTGCACTTGTAGTTATGTGTATACAAGATCATTAATGTCATACTAATCGAATCCGTTTCGCTTCACAGGTATCGTCATGATCAAATCGATTTGTACGCCACGAAAGCACGTGAGCTTCAAAGCGTCACTGTTATTATATACTTATAAAGTTACAAAATAAGTATGTATCTCCGGAATAATTTAGTGGTAAAAGTTGTTACAATAGTATTGTTATAGCGTATACAAAATAGTATCACAGTCTAAAAAAGTGTTGAAGACTGCTTACTTGACACCGCGTGAGTGTCAATTGTTTCCTGAATACATTGATTGCAGTGAATTCATAGCATTCACGGTAAAGTATCTAGCATTAGTCTCAATGCTTTCTGCATCCAAACCCTAAGCTCCGGGCATATTTTCCTTTTCTTCTGCCTCTCGCTCTAGCCGCAGTTTCTCTGGGCTCACAAAGAACCTCTGAATTTCGTCCAAAGTTTTACCCTTTGTTTCTGGCATGCAAAAATAAACGAAGAAACATCCCAGGAAGGACGCCGCACTGAAGACCCAGTAACACCCATCTTTTCCCAAATCATGTTCAACGTCTTCAAATAACTTGGTCACAGCAAACCCCAGCAGCCAACGGAACGAAAGAACTACGCAGGAGGCTAAGCCTATAGAAAGTAAAAAAAACAAGAGGTTGATGAGTTATTTTGTAAGTATAAAAAGTATATCCAAATCAAAATCTCACATGTAAAAATTCACCTTTGATATGAGATGGAAGCAACTCTCCGATCATCATCAAACTCAGCGGACCGATACCGACGGAGTAAGCAATCAAGAAGATAGTTAAGCTCGTTAAAGGTAACCATCCTAAGCTAATGCGATTGCAAGTCGAACAAATCTCTTCCCGCTTCAAGTAAAAGTATGCACCGAGGGCTGCCAAGGAGAGGCACATGAAGATTTCGGAAATCATGAGCAACAGGCGTCTTCCATATTTATCTACGATGAATGCAGCGGGGATAGTTGCAATCTGAAAGCAAGTTTGATTATTCAAGATTAGTTTGTGTTGGTATAATAAATAATGATAATTTCTTGGAAGGGTTTAGCTAAACAGGGAAAAGGTAACCAAATTCATTCAGTTAAAGGCTTAAAGATAAAGTATCTCACCACTTGAATGGCTCCCAAGATAATGGTCGACATCCGAGGATCAATGTTCGTGCCAGTAGATTGGAAGATATAAACGGTGTAGAAAGTGACGGCATCGTATCCAGACATGGTGGTGAAAAACATGAGACCAATGCAGACAAGAATCGGTTTAAGGACAGACATTTTCATAACAATCTTCCTAAATGTAACGGGTCGAGCGTTGCTTTCATCTACACTTCGAATTAGCTGTATAAAAATAACATACACGTTAGTTACTATACTATTGCGATAGCTGTTGTTATGTAATTATGCCTTTTCGTGTGCTGGCATAAGCACTATACAATAACATACATACCTGTTTGAGATCCTCCTGAATTTCATTTTCCTTCATTCCGTATAGCCATGTCAATGCCTTTGTAGCCTTCCCATAGTCACCTACTTCAACCAAATAGCGCGGTGATTCCGGAACAAAGCACATCAAAATATGGAAGAGTATGGGGATCAGACCACAACAAAGAGCTTGCGTATGCCAGGTTGTGAATGCACCGATTGTGTATCTGGAACATAAATATTTATCACTCAATCAGAGCTCACGAGACTGACCAATTATTAGGTAATGAATAATTTGTTAACATAACTGCTCCATTTCGCAGCAGTAAAGGAGTAAAATTCTAACGTAATCTTTAGTCACCCATACAGGTAATACTTGTTCATTGCACAACTCATCCCGACACTTTGTAATAATCCTTTCGTTCATTAGAATCTCAACAATTAAGCACCTGTACTTCTTCATGACAGTGCTGGTACATTTGCATTAAAAGGACTGTCTATAGTGACATTACTGCTTATAATTTCTGCAAATGTTGATTTCAATGTCATTTCATTCTCTTTGTAATTCAATATAAATTATTCACCCACGCAGTAGAGTTTCTTCTGTGAATAGGATATTCATTCTGACTCTCATCAACCATTCATCAGTCGTTATTTAAGTAATTTAGAGGATGAAATTGATCGAAGTTACGAATGCGTTTAAATTTTTTAATGAAAATACTTACATGTACAGCATTCCGACTGAGACCATTAGGTCAAATCCCGACGCCAGTCCACCGCGAATTTTGATATCTGCGGATTCCGCAATAAATACCGGAGATGCAATCGTGAAGGCTCCGCCGCAGAAACCTGTGGAAGAATTCCATTATTTTATTACAATTACATGTTTTGTGACCACTTAAACAAACTATTTATTCGCATTATTGTCATCATAATATCTTGGCTAACGACCCCTGTGTTCTGATACCTATTGTTGCTCAATATGTTAATTTTGGAGAGTAGTTAAATCAATTAGATTGCATCATCCCGATCACCAAAGTCCTGAAATTTTGCAGATCTATATCCCTCTTAACTATTTAATGCTCATTTCTTGCTAACGTACTTTCCATCCATAAAAGTAAGAACTCTGATTTTCCATAGTGCATTTAATTACCTTAATTGTTGGGTACACTTAACAGGCAAGAACTTGACTCAACAGTTTGTTGGGAGAACGAACCTTATAGTGACTAAGAGGTTGTTAAGTGGGTTTAGCGGTAATTATTTTACACGGAGTATAATTAAATTTGTAATATTGCAAATTGCAAGCAATGCCATCTCTTTAAAGTAGCTTGCACGTTGGCTTATACATTATGGGATACTAAATGTATTATGCTAAATATTTTATTATAATTTAGTAGCTAGAGGGGTACAGAGCGGAGATCTCATATGCTTCAACCCTCAGTGACATAATGGCCAGACGGGAAAAATCTCTATGCAGTCAAACAATGTTTGTGTTTGCAGAATATGCAGCTGCGGTGAAATTAGTACAGCAATTAGTTCTAATTAAATGGGACATTTCCTACTGCAGTACAGAGGGGTTGGAGGTTCTGTATCTATAGCTTCTCTACAGCTAGGCTTGTAGGTATCAACACTACTAATGATGGACGAGTACATTGGCAGTTATTTACACATGTAATGCCTATTGTAATAAATGCATTAATTATTTCTCCTCTATAATGTTGCTAAATTCACAAGACCATTCAGCTTCTTACTTAAGAATAATTGTCTTAGGATGGGTTATTGCCATTACAATAATGCAATCAACTGAAGATTCATGTCTTCAATGAAAAATGACGTAAATAATTTGAGTCTCCCATTTCTTCTCATGGTCATTGCATTCTTAATTAAGGTCTCAATTAAGTTCACGTCGTAAACATTGACCGAAAAGTACATATGTGTTACTGACCCATCTAACTCAGTTAAGAACCACCTATTCCAATAATTAAAAATGTATATCATAACCATGTATGTATAAATTAACCATCTATTTCTCTAAAGATTTTCTCTTTTTTTCCATATAGTATCCCTTGTATACACTGAACTGTATATGTAAAAAACATTTTAGCAATGATTTGTTTTTGTAGCAATGAGTTACAGTGGACATAAAGTTGTACTTACAATTTTCTAAATTACTTTAAGTTTGGTTTCGTTTGTTTATTATTATTGGTTGAGTTTCTTTTTCTTCTAACACTGCATTTGTATACATATGTATATATTGTATGTATAGTCCTCAGCTATTATACATAAAGCATAATAAATTATTGGAGACTGAGTACGTTATGACTGTATGAAGTATATTATAGAAGTATACATACTATCTGTTAGCTACTTCTAGTATCTTTGCAGGTTACATTTCAGGAAGTTCTATATCAGAAGATGCTATCGGAAGATGGAGGACTATAGTGAGTCAGAGGTTGTTGTTGTTTATGAAAACATGTCAAGTTGATTAAAGGTTGTCATTAAGTTGATGTTGCTGCGGTTATGTTGGAATAAATTATTCTATGTCACTCCTATGCTTCCTAATACTTTAATCGGAATTAAAGTATAGGGTTAAAATGGGTCGACTATATATGAATTGAAGTCAACATATTGATAAGGAGAGATAAAGTAAAAATTGTTTTCCTAATTATTCTCGCTACCTCCAGTTTGCTCAATGGAAACGGACAGCGCATGCTAATTCTTAAGAGTCTAATTTTGAAGCAAGCGTTTTCCTGTACTTATATGCGTACTTGAGCATGATACTTGCTGTTAAAAACAAAATTAAAATTATTCGTAGCCAAAAATAATATTTGTCTCTGTAAAAGTCTAAACCACAAATTATCTTATCGCAACACACACAAGTATCTGTCAACCTACACGTTGTCTCCCTTTTATATATAGGAAGCTCATCTGCGGGTAAAACGTCTTCAAAAGAGATCCCAAGGGAACATATTCCCATATGATAGACATTGACACTAAAATTGAAAAGCACGACGTGAGATGATGAAATCATTTTACGTGCTGATTCAAATAACTTGTCAACATGTCGGAAAACATAGTGTGCTTTGCCATTACACAACGTTATATTCTCCATCTTATGTGTAATAATGACTTATTCCAGTCACATTGCCAGTCCTATTCTTGAGTCTTTCCTCTGCAATCTTTACTCTCAGGAACTATTTCCGACCTGATGATGTCTCTATGCTCTATTTATATATAAGTGTTCCGTTAAAGGAAGTTTTAATGGCACAAGGAAGCTGAATGTACTAACCTGTCAGGAACCTTCCAGCGTATATCATGGCAAAGTTTTGCGCAAAATAAATCATGAGCCAGCCACCTAAGAAAGGCGCTGTCAGGAGTAACATGGTCATTCGGCGACCGAAGTTTGTTATTCCATACCCGGCGAAGGGACATGCTGCTAAGGCTCCGAGCTGTAATGCAAATATTACCGTCCTTCATAATGCAATTTATATTTTTTTAATCCATATGTAGATGCCATATTGAGATTCAAGGGAGCAATTTTCACTTCTTAATTTTAAATGGAATAGTAAAAGAATTGTTGCAGAGTTAAAATAATTTAATATTATTATTAAAATAATTTTAAAAAATAAAAAAATAAAGTAAAATAATAAAAATGTCAATAAAATTAATAATAGAAATAGTGCAGTAGGTAAATCATAAAAAATTATTATAAAAATAAATAATAAAGTATCACAATATTAATTATTAGTATTAAATTTCATTAAAAAAATTAATTATTTAAAGTATCACAATAAATTAAATAAAACAAATTGCAGTGAAATAATTAAAATAAAATGTCAAAGGAAATTAAATGATGTGCTGTACAATAAAAATGGCACAAGAGCACTAAATTACCGTAGCGACTGATCCTATCCATGACTCTTCATTCTGATCAATCGCACCGAGCTCTTTTGAATCCTTCAAACTCGGCAAACCAGTGGCAGTCCAAGATAGAACAGAGCCCAAGGCAAAGGCACCCATGTTGGCTGCAGGTATAAAATTAGATCAAGGGTAATGACTGAATGGGAAAAAAAGTTTTCAAACGGAATTTTATTTTTTGGATAAAAACGTACATATGGAGGAAAAAAACACGAACCTGCGAGCGCCGCAAAAATTTGAGTGGATTTGCGGGCCCTTCGCTTATAAGAGCCAGAAGCTTCAATAGCTTTCTCGGACTCCACTTTATTCAATTTAGTACAGAAGACATTTTCCTGCTTTTCTTTCTGAATATTATCAGCGTAAAATCCTAAATTGACGAAACTGCCTGCTCGTGTGTACTCAGGTGATCTCTTCTCCAGTGCCATACCTGCAGTGCTTTCCATGAGCAAATCTTGAAAATTTCCTCTTTTTAAATGAAGACAGTTTTGAATTGGAGCTCGTTGAACTTGCGAGTTTCCCTATCTCTTTGCCTAACGATCGGCAGTGTGTTACTTTGTTTACAGACTGATGGACGCTTTTGGGAATTGTGTATAAATTTTGTTAAAACAACTGTTAGGGAGAGCTTAAATCAGCTGTTTATACAGAGTGGCAAATGTTATATCTGTGACTGCGAGGTCTTAACTTTTTTTAAAGTGGGTGCAATCGATATGAAAATGGATTACACACTCTCTGACCTGCTTTACTCCCTATTATGAATGATGAAGCACCTGAAATGAATATTTGTAACTGCTCTCCTGTGTGTATTGAAATTTTCCTGAGTTTCCCCCTTCTTGTACTAGTGTCTTGTCGGAAGATTAGTTTTAAACTAAAGAGAGGATGCTCCAACCTACCCTAGATATACTTTGCGAAACACGAATAAATTTTTGAAGGCCCTGTATCTACCCCATTATGATTTTTCCATCGATCTAAACGATGCATTTATAATTAGTGAATCTTTTGAGTCTCGTGGAGCGACGACACGTATACAATGTTATTACCATTCAACCAGAAATATATCAACCTGCAAAAGAGCACGTAAAAGTGTACCCAACTTGGGGACACCCCAATGTAAACTCTCATATTAGGTTGCCCATTTGGGTGAGGATCATCTTTTAGGGAAGTATGCATTATTGACTCCAGGGAATGACTTGCAATTCATCATCATTATGGGTACATCAGTTTTTACCTTAATGCGCCTTTAAACCTCGCACAAATCCTTGACTACCAGACAAATCTATAAATTTCCGTTGGGGAACCTCCAGGTAGATACCAACTTTGTAAACAAAAAGTAAGAGTTTAAAAACGCAGGTGATGATGCTTCATTTAAATGTGATTCATTAAATTCTGTGGAATCCTGAAGTATTCTTCATCCGTTTGGTAGAGCGACGTTTTTATTACATAAATTTTCATGTTTTTTCCTATTGCAAATTAACTTTGACATTCACATTTCAATCGACCCGGTTAAAGAGTTGCATAACCTATTCAAGTTCAACTTAAAAATTGTATACATTATTTAAATTCAATTAAAAATTGCTATATTTTATTTAAATTCCATTAAAAATTGCTATATTTTATTTAAATTCCATTAAAAATTGTGATAATTTATCGAAGTTCTAATTAAAAATTATTAAGTTGAGGGAAATTGTATAACTTATACTTATTAATTTATGTAGTTTTGAATGTCTCACATGTGTAACAATGGAAGAATATCCCGAAGTATTTCAATGAACTGACTGTTTACTTCCTAACATCATGTTTTGAATAAGTTATAAACTTGAATGCTCAAGAAGTTATCCACTGGTACTAATTAGTATTCATTTCCTGAGATTGGGAAGATCGTATGGAGATCATTGTCTAATAAAAAAAATAATTATTCAAATATTTCCATTATATGTTTCTCATAAAATGTGTAAAGAAAGTAATAAAAAAAGGTGACTAGAACTTACAATATTACAATAACAAATGTCCATAGGTCTTATAATGTGCGAGAAGTTCAGTAATCCGAATTCTTTGAAGTGTTAATGACTATAATTGTATGAGTAACTCCGTAGATATTCCGCATGAATTGAAAATTGGGAGTCATTAAAATTAATGTACATGAAAGCATTTAAGTCAATAAATTGTCAATTGCATGTAAACGAGCAGTGGCTAATAAGCATAATTAAGAAATTGCTAAGGTAGAGTCAAGAAGGTATTGTGCCGCTTTGACAAGCCGCGGAGGGCATGTGTTGTTCACATAATATATTTAAATTTTCTTTTTTGACAACAACAGAAGTCTTATGAGATACATATAGGAGCGTATACAATTGTCACGGTTTTTACGTGAAATCAAATTTACAATACAAAGACCTATAATGTGAAATGCTGAGGAAGTTTACATACGAGGATTTTTCCATGACGTTATCGATATCCGCAGAATTCGTCAGTGCTGTTCGTTTCATGAAATACAGATAATTTACAATTATTATTGAAATATCCAGTTCAAACTCACCGAAATGCAAAACAACTTAGGTATTAGTTTTTATCCTGCGTTGGTATGTATTTACAATTTTTAGGTTCTCTCCGCCAGCACACAACTGTACAGCTACACATATATTATAGAATCCAGCTTCAAACGTTCATACACGTCCTCCTACCTCATTAACATAATGATATGAAAATGCAACAGTAATATATACATGGGTAAGAGAGGCAGAGAACTATCAAAATTGTAAACTGAATATGTTTATCTCTCTCGTTACACCAGAAAGTATACACAATACTACACTCAAGTACGTTCCATCAATTATTGTACTTATCACTGAATATTATTCGCTCAATTTACAACTTATTTCATCTCCAAACGACAAATTATTCCTCAACCAACAACAACGACGTACTGGCCTAGTCAATATAAAGGTTTGATGATTTTGAAAACCGTTCTCCTGTCATGACTTCAGTTAAGGATTGTTGGGACTATAATTTAATTTCCATATACAACAAGGGATATGTTGAGGCTATGTGTACTGGCCTGGGGGTGAATATTTTCAATTATTGGTACTAAATGAGACATAGTGTGTACACATACCTACACTTGTTAGACAAATAGAGATTAAGATGCACAAAATCACCAGAGTATAGAGTTTAATTTCGTAAACTTCTTTCAAAGCAATTTAGTTGCTGAGAAATGCACACCCATAAAAGAGAAAGCTCAATTTAAATTAAACCATGTAGTAGCCTACAATATAGAATACAACATGGAGTGCTATCATCTTTAGCAGGATTTTTCAGGAGTTTGTTTCAGTGGTGCAACCTTCTTTTAAGGACTTTCTGACGGGAAATCTTTCCGTCAATTGATTAACAATTCATCAACTGATTATGAATAAAGACTCGTTGACGTATATAAACCTTATTAAGTAATTTCGGGTTGCTATAATGTACGTTAACCAGAAAACGGATTAGCATGCAATGGTGTATACATATGACATACAGATGTATGGAATCTTGCTAATTAAGGTGAATTTGCGCATCTCCTGGGAATTTGATGTCATTGTGTAGACATCTGTCACCTTTCCTTATCCCACGAGCCCACGAGTTCATCAATATCCCCTTGTTTGCGTAATTTCAACCTTTCTATTATTCGTCTTGAATATGACGTCAAGGAGTCAATATTATTATGAAAATATGAGAATCAAAAGGCTTCTGCATTCGATCATAATTTAAAATTGCGCTGACAAAAGAGGAAGGAAGTTATGAGTTACAATATTCAATACTCCGTCTGACTTGTAGAGGAACAACTGATCCCAGTTGGGACACCTGTTTCATTTCGAACTGGATTTGTTTCCACAAAATAAATCTGCTACAAAATCTTCTGGTAATTTAGCATATAAAAAGAGATGATGTATTGATTGCAGTTTATTTCATCCCCCAGACATGAAGGGGTTTGCTTTCCATGGTATCGAGAAATATTTCCTTGACAATTACTTCGACACAAGTGGAAGTGAGACACCCCCATTTCCCAGCAACAAGGATTGCCAGGAGTTGGAAAACAAAAAGCAAACTTCAAAATCAGTAAAAAGAAGTAAGATGATAATTTCATACATGAGTTTATCTTCATAAATTGCGAATGCTCTGAAGCGACCTTGACACCTGTCTCATGAATAAATTCCACAAGAACGTTTCCATAGAGTACCAAGTTTAAAATGAAGGTAAAATATAGGAGTAAATATTGAGGTGTGTGTTGGATGTCTCTATACAGCCAGACTTCGGTTGAGTGAGCATGCACGTGTTAGTTTTGATTCATTGTCTATACGAATGTCTCAGAAACTTTAGTGATTAACAATCCCCTACTACAATACAGCCTTTAAATGTAGAATAGAATATACCATTTAGGTATAATGTACCATATAAAATTGTAACTTTATGTGAACATTTTATTCTAACATTTTTTAAATTAACATGACTGAATTCAGTATAAGCTCAGCCAAGATTTTGTTAATAGAGCTTAAGCTGACAATGATAACATAAAGTATACATTTATTACTCTTCGGTAACATATTTGTCCTTCAGACTTCAGATTTGCTCTACAGTTGATAGTACGTAAATTCAGTATTTGGGCAACTGTAGTGGCGGGTATACACTCATAGCTTTGGACTAAATTGCAAAATTTTAATGGAGAAGATTTTGCAAGTGTAAATGCTTCTTATTGCGAAATCCGAAATCATTGAAGCCTCTACTGTTCCCTAAATGATCTAACCGGTTTGAACTTGCACTCACATAAGTGTACACTAACTAAACCAGAATATACTCGAGTATGTATAATTGTGGGGTCGCTTGAAACTTTCCAAATTTTATTTTGAAGATTAGTTTTGCAAACACCGTATAGTAATATCATTTGTAAGGTTAAGTTCGAGATCGGGAGATAAATCCTTGTCAGTCACCGCGTCTGCATAAGTATAAAGAATAAATACTTGCATTTGTGTTTTATCATTTCATGTTAGCTTGTGCACATCTTTCTTCTAATAAAGCAACATGTTGTATGCATACTTATTACTGATAAATAGTGTCTGGTATATAAGGACGTAAATATTTGAATTTGTCGAAATGTAACGATAGCCTTTTATAGCTTCATTAAGAACGGCTCAGCCCTTCAGAACAGTTTCAATGTTGTTTCTGATTGTGTGAAGAGATCAAGCTTGATTGCGGGTTGTTTGCTTCAACTTATACATATTATAATGAGTACAGCGGATTGTATTATATGCCAATTATGGCGCTAATTGCGATAATTACTATTACGGCGTTCCTATACACCATGTATGCAGTTGTGTATACTACTTAAGTCAACTAAACGTCGTCATATTGTAAGAACGTGACAGTCAAAAGGACAATGTTATGCTCTGAGTTTACAGTGATGAGCACAAAATCACAGAATAGTTGAGAATTACATAATGAAAATCATTTCAGGCCATATATACTAATAGAAGCAGTAATTGATATTACGCTCCTATAGCGTAATGCTTTTTCGTGGACATAATAAGGGGGCAAACATAACACATAACAGACTGTACTTTAGTTGGATGACATCTTCAAAAGCATAATACCTATACTATAGGTATAAGTAATAAGTACAACTCGACCTTCAATATAAACTGCTCCTATTGTGAAGTCTGTTAGGGTAGCTGATCGTGAATTCGACACACATTGATTTATTCCTATACTTTATGAATACATTTCTAGAATCGCTCAGTAATGCACACTCTGATGAGACGGAAAATTTGCTCCATGAAAAGACGGTTGACCTGTAAATAATGACAGCATTTAGATGCTCCCGGACATTACATATACATACTGCCAATTTTTTCACTGTTTTACATACGGAACAATATCGTTGTGCTATGTACACGATGAAGAATATTGTTACGTTTGATTGTTAGTTGATCTCGAGATGCGGGTGAAACTTGTTTATAGCTCTCAGTGTATGTATATTTACTTGCAAGATTAGTATTTGGACGTTTAGTACTTGGAAGTTTAGTACATGGAAGTGAAACTAGTGGTTTCCTGATACATCTACCGGCTTACAATTATGGTCAATTATATTTAAAGGAACTCATAGAAACTATACAACATTGCTAACTTGTCATCACTCCTGCCTAAGTAGAGGTATGGAACACACATCTGTATTCCGAAGGACATGGTTTGGTAATAATATGTACCACATGGCTGAACTTCAGTCAATATTATTTCTTCTTGGTACCCAGGAAATGATCTCAACCGGGGAAGTCATTTATTTAACAAGACAGACAAAATAGACGTTCTCATGTATCAAGGCTAATCGGAGTCGCGGAACATACTGGATCGTACTGATTGCAGATCGTTTGACAGGTAGGTATTTTGTTTCTTGACTGGGTGAGAGATAGAAAATCGTCTTCACTATATGTTAATTTTAATGCCCCCATTTTAGGAAAAGGAAACGAAACCGGAAAAACCTTAACAGTTAAATATGAATGAGTCAATTTCACATCTTGTATATTCATTCGCGCATTTAAGTGCGACAGAACTGCTATCTCCCATACCACCCTTCTGCTGCATCTCTGCTTTTTACTATAGAAGCTAATTTCTGCTTACACTTTTTGAAGCAAAAAATAGTGTCATCACCGTTGACCCTCCTTCGCTATTATCCCAAAGACACTAATTAAGGTGGGTTACACTCTGGAAATTTAAAAAACCATCTCCAGGAAGTCCAGTTGATTGTAGAATTCAAAAGGAAACGATTGAGACTTTCAAATAATTGCTTGTTCACTTGTATACAAAAGCAATAGCAGCTGTATACTTGCAGCAGCGAATGATTACCTTATGGGCGCTTAATTTCCCGAGCATTTTATACTCCATTATACGTCTAAATGTTATTATTAAAGTTCCATAACTACTCAAATTCTTTAGGTAATAAATTTCTCCATACAGTAAAATTGCTAATAAACATGGTTGTAAGCATATGATACTGTGTGACAAGTATGCCAAAAATATTATGCTTCTTGTATGTATGTGTATGAACAAATTGTGAGGATAATTATCACCAAATCCAAGGACAATACAGCTTTCTGCAACTGTATCGGATTGTCATGTCAAATAATTTATTCGTGTGCGTTTACCCATCTCTTAAATATGCACACATACTAATGTATTATAAATGCAAAATCAAAAAACGCTTATGGAAGAACACTGAATTCCAATGAATACTATCGCATTGGTTGAGCAACGACTAGCAATGCCTCTCCAAAGGAATTTTACAAAAAATCATTCTTGGATCGTAGTAAGTTAGAAGCATAAAGGCTACAAAAAATTAAAGGATAACGCAAAACTAAACAGTAAATGGGATTTAAAAAATTCCCTTCACGACTCGATTTTAGTATTCAACATCATCCGCCGGATCCGCATCATTTCCAACCTCTTCGTAGTCCTTTTCCAAAACAGCGAGATTATCTCTTGCCTCAGCAAATTCGCCTTCCTCCATTCCTTCTCCAACATACCTATAGATGAGTTATAAATAAACTGAATATATTTACTGTGTATTTTTAGAAACTTGGAACTTTTTAAAACTAATCACATACATATTAATTGATTGCTATATGTACATCATAATAGCTTTATCAAACTGAATTCTTCCAAGAATAGTTTCTGACAAGTACTACATGTTCACAATGTACATAGTTACAGTTCTATTAAAAGGATCCGTTCCAGATTTATGAAAAAGTAATTAGCTTACCAATGAACGAATGCTCGTTTGGAAAACATCAAGTCAAACTTGTGGTTCAAACGAGTCCAGGCATCTCTTATGGCAGTAGTATTGGCTAACATGCAACATGCTCTACTAACTTTGGCCAAGTCAGCTCCAGGCACGACCTTAGGAGGCTCATGGTTAATACCGACTTTAAAACCTGTCGGACACCAACTGACAAATTGGATTGAACGTTTGGTTTTCACAGCTCCAATAGCGTCATTCACGTCTTTCGGCTGAACGTCACCACGATATAACATACAACAAGCCATGTATTTTCCTAAATGTAAAAATTGGTTATTTTTAAATATCATTCAACTATTGTAATTTATTGTATTGGTAAGTTTAATAAATACAGTTTAAGTAAATACATCATTGTTGTATAGTCATATTATAACTTACCTAACTTCGGATCGCATTTAATCATCTGATTCTGGGATTCAAAGCAATTCGAGGTGATTTCTGCAACTCCCATCTGTTCGTGGTAGGCCTTTTCCGCTGATATCATGGGGGAGTATGAAGCCAACGGGAAGTGAATTCTTGGGTATGGCACTAGATTGGTCTAAAATTATATGCAAAAATGTGGGTTTTAAAAATGCAAGTTAAATACTAAAGTAAAATATTAGGTTAATATCTCAAGAATCTAATGTATGTACATACTATAATCATACTTGTGGAAGCATCTATACACACCTGCAGTAACAATCATTTTACCTTAAAACATAATTACACTAAAGTATACCTATAAGCACTAATATACATACACCAAATTTAAGATTAGAATTTATTTTCTTACCTGGAACTCATTTAAATCCACGTTCAACTGACCATCAAAACGCAAGGAGGCTGTTATAGACGACACAACTTGACCAACAATTCTGTTCAAATTGTGGTATGACGGTCTCTCTATTTCCAGGTTCTTAAGACAGATTGAGAAAATGGCTTCGTTATCAAACATAAACCCGCAATCAAATTGCTCCAGGTTTGAATGCGTGGTCAAAATAGAATTGTAAGGCTCCACCACGGCTGTGGATACCTGCGACAAAAATAGCAATTATTTCAAAATATAGTTTTTTTTTCTTCTGGGTAAATGTTTGAGTACCTTGTAAAAGCAAGTTTAGTTCAAGTTAAGTCATTCAAAAACCTGAGGTGCAGGATAAATGGAGAATTCCAACTTCGACTTTTTCCCATAATCCACGGACAATCGTTCCATCAACAAGGAAGTGAACCCAGATCCAGTGCCTCCACCTACGGATCGGAAAATCAGGAATCCCTGCAGGCTGCTGCACTGGTCGGCCAGTTTGCGAATCCTTTATTTAGGTTAATAAATATTATATAATTATTATACAAACTAATTATTGCATACAACCGGAAACTTTGCAATTGCATAATTTTTATATTTCATTTTACCTGTCCATTACGACATCGATATGCTCTTTGCCCACTGTGTAGTGACCTCTGGCGTAATTATTAGCCGCGTCCTCCTTGCCGGTAATGAGTTGTTCCGGATGAAACAGTTGGCGATAAGCTCCTCGTCGTACTTCATCTATAGGAAGCATAATGATTCAGAATTATTTTTACAGGAATTAAATAATGTTTAATTCCAATTATAAAAATAATCCTGAATTATTCTGGTAATTTTAATTTTATTTAAATGTGTAGCTAACCAACGACAGTAGGCTCAAAGTCAACGTAGACAGTACGCGGCACGTACTTGTCATTATGACTGGGACTGAAGAACGTACTAATGGAGTCATTATCCCGTTGCTTGGCTGTTTTCTTTTCCGAACTAGGTTCAATCATCTTCCCATCCGGTTGAATTCCATGCTCCAAACAGTACAGCTCCCAGCAAGCGTTTCCAATTTGGATCCCTGCTTGACCAACGTGAACAGATACACATTCCCTCTGAAAAATTAAATGAATGAATTATTTTACCATTATATTCTATAACGATTTTAATGCATTACAAATATCCTAAGTATCTACTTTATTTCGCGATAATTGAAAAAAAATTAATTGTCGATCCCTGGTTAATATATTAAATTACCATTGTTATGTAAATGTGATGAACCTCCAATTATCGAACACACCCTCGCAGTTTTACCGAGTAGGACTGAATGAGTCGGATATACTCGAGCTTTAAATTAATTTGTTAGAATCAAACTTATACTATGCCATATGGGTTTATAGCCAGAACTTCCAACAGATAAAATTTATCGTGAGGAAAAAGGTTTAATTTAAATGGCAAACGATCTATAAAGAATACATGTGAGTATATCTCTCTATAATTAATAGGTATTAGCATGCATGTTTGCGAACCAACCACGCCAGCTTCCGGTATTTTAGCCTTTTTTCCTCATCAATGAGTTTTAAAAATACAGTTATATTACTAAATATAATAATATATTGGCATAACATTCTCCATGTGCGATTTCCTTATCCGTCTGCACATATATATATATAGCTCAGGATTTATCAAACACTGGACTTTTAAAAAGTTTGTGGTGAAGGTGTTCGTGCGAAAGTGACTGACCATGGCAGATCGGGATTTACAAGAAAGGATAATTTGTGTTCATATGATATTGCAAAGTGAATTTTAAAATGATTGAAATAGCGTCCATGTATGCGTTTTCATGTGTGTACTTAAACTGTATGGACTACATATACATATAGAATAATGTCGAAAAAAGGTTTTGGCCATGCAATTTTTATTTTATTTCTTCTACCAGAGCTCTCGTTCTGTAACATAAGCATCACATAATTTGAGACAATAATATGTCGGGTTAAAAAAATACACAATATACATACATCGATTGACTTATTGTAGTAACTAATAAATTGAGACAATCTCCACATTTGAGGGTCTACATGTTCAACATGATTTCCACATTCTAATATGTCGAATCTATATAACTATAATAACTACTCTACTTTATTTTAAAAACATTAACATCACTACATTTTTTAGCTATTTTGCCGAGGAAGCACAATGTTAAGCTGAGCACTGACACTAATTAAATTGTTTATCTCACGCGTCGTCATTAATTAGTCACAGATGTTCGCGCGGTCAGGAATGTTATCATTTACAATAAATAAATTCGCAAATACTTATTGCATTATAAATGAGTACATATGAGTATATATAGATACATTCAATAATCAATTTGACTTTGTTTAGTCCTTACATATAATACCTATGCATCTTAAGTAAACATAATAAGATTGTAAATTAAAAGTTTCAGGATGTATCATCCTCATGTCATATTTCTGCGTAAAAGGAGTCTTAGCCCGTAAACTGCTTGCCCCTATATATTCATATAGGTTTATCTTATTACAGAGTTAAATGGATGTAATATACATTTACAAGGATTTCCATTTTTTAGTGTAAATACTGAATACATTTAAAAAATATCAATAAACAATGCACGAGGATACAAATCAAAATGCATAGAATGTATTTTTTTCCCTATAATATTATTATATAGTTGCCACATTAATTATACACACAAATTACAACTAGCTAAGTATATAGGATCTACGACTTCTGTGCCTTCTTCTGCCTTCAAGACTTTTACTGCCGCTTTGATTTTATTGGTTTCCGGAGGTAAGCATCCCGGAAGAGTTTAGCGAAGAGGATAAAGTACGTGGCGTACATTGTGAACGCGGCGTAAATACTGGCGTACTCCCGATGGCATTCAACGCCTTTGTCTGTAATCAACCATTTAATTAGTTAATATTATTATGTAATTACGCCCATTTACAATTATTTATTTATAGTGTTTACTCTGTGTGTTGACTATCATAATCACTTTTATCTTCAATATTGACTCACATAGATACTTAAATATTGAACTAACAATTAGATTATCTATATAAATAGACGGCATGACTTACTTTTCATGTTCAAATTGTACACGTTAACTGCAATCCCGAAAAACATTTCGCTCAGCTGGACCGTGGTCAGGAACATTGATAGTCTTCGGGGCATCTTGACACCCACGCCCTATATAGAAGTATAACATTACAATTTAGTATTGTTTTAATGCTTTTTAAAGTTAAACAATGTTGTTTATTTATTTTAAATATATTTAATTGCAATAATTATAATTAAACAACATTATTAATAAAGATTTTTAAACTGTTTCTTTTTAATATTTCCATCGCATTTTAAAGTTGGAGCCCATCATTGAAAAACAACGACTACTGAACATTGCATATGGGTGTAAAATCCGTATTCCTTACTTTGAAAAAGAAGTAGAAGTACACAATGGAGTGCACGAAAGAGTTGATGATTCCGAAAACTCGCAGCGAGATCTCATAGGCTTCATAGAAATACCAGCAGTAGATAAGAACTGTGACATGATGATACCTAAAAAGAATAAATTAGATTAGTATAGGGTAAAATTAGATGACTAAATTTAATATAAAGTAACATAGTATACTAAATGCATGCTTAAAATAACTACTAATAACTTGTAGCCTAAGAATCTATAAGCCATATCAGGTACATAAGTACTGTTGACACAGTATATTAATAGTTACGGAATAAACTAAGCCCAGATAATTAGCATAGTCGCCAGTAACCAAATACTTGATTAAACTTCTGGAAATTACTGAGTAAAACCAATTCAAAGGCGGCTAATCTGGAAATTACGTTTTTTAAGTTATATTTAGTACTCATCAGTTTCAGGGTGTCAGGGATGATCAGGATTGTTATCAATAACGTTTAAAAAGTAATGTTCCGTCACACGTGTCGCGTGTTGATGTACACGACTCTAGCTAGTTTTTTCAGTGGCATACAAATGAAACCACTATTTTGATGGGGAAATATTAAAATGAAACAAAAATAGAATTATTGTTGTCGTTGTCATATATGTGTTATTGAACTGTATATATGTGAATGAATATATGTATGATGTGAATGAAATAAGTCATCATCACATGTTTGTATTGCTCATCGATGCTCCGTGTGCTGTTACTTATTATTGTTAACAATGTGCTATAGTTAAAAATAAAAAGCTATTAAGACTATCTTAATTAGATAAAAGTTCCTCTCATTCAATTTTCTTAACACCCATTTATAGGCTTAACATTGTAGAACGTCATTATTATACATTGTTAGTGTTGGTAGTAGTTAGTAGTAGTAGTAAGTAGTAGTATACACGCATTAGTATCCATTTTGAGGTGGTATATGCGTTTTCGTTGATACGACAAAAATAAAACTTGCATTAACCTTGTGATTTGTCAACCATTCAAAATACTTGCTACATAACAATGATATACTTCTTTAATGGCAATCAGAAGTATGTGTTTACACTTAAAATCCTTCTCAAGGTTCAGTCTGGGGTAATTATATACATTAGCATTATGTATCTTTACCTTGTGTGACTTTGTATAAGCTCAGCAGTTTTAAAGCCATTCATTAATAATTGGGAAACACTAGCTACTGGAGAGCATATAAGAGCAAAAAGGTGTTATAATAGAGCGTTACCAGTGGAGGAAAATGAGGGGCTTCTTTTTCAAGACAATAAATGCCGTTCCGCCCAATTCAATTACACGCGACATGATGTTGATTAGACCCCAGAATGCTGCTCGGGAAGTGTGCTCGTTACTGCGTGTGAGCAAAGTAAAAACGCATTATTATTTTATCCAAGATTAGAATTTTTGCTTAATGTTATAGTTTCAGTAACTACTATTGTACACACGTGGTGTCATGTAGTTTTTTGGACGTCATTAAAATTTTCTTTCCATTAAAGGCAACTTACAAAATACACAGAGATCTGTAGATTCCATTGGGCCCATTGTACACGTAGATTACTTCTGGCAGCGCACGATAGAAGCCCATGAAGCATAGCATTCCCATGCCTAGATTCCATGCTAGTCCAAGACCATGTAACTGAAATGGTTCTCGATTTCGCATCATCCTTTGTCCCAAAAATATCAAAACTACGTAAGCAATGGAGATGTAGACACTAGCGAACCAATTCTGTCCCATCCATTGTCTCCATGCTTGGAATTGAAATCTTTCTAAATCCCATGTGTCCATCGTAGAGAGCTCAACAAGCGTGACATTTCGCATTTGTGAGGAATTTAATTTAAAAGTGTTTACAAGCTCCCCGACACCTAAAACCAAAACAAATATTACAGATGACGCAAGGATAATATAATAGTAAGGTTGTCTCGATTAATGGCGTCGCGATCGACACACGATGACGTTGTTCAAGTAGCAA
>JAQGAK010000789.1:0-52385 GCA_034696945.1 Lipothrix lubbocki | reverse complement strand
CTTTATAAGAGAATTTCTATATAAGAGCCAGATTTTGGTGATTTATAGCGTTCTCTTATAGCGAGGTTCCAGTGTATGTATTAGAAATATTTTTATTTAATTTTAAAAAGCATTGAAAATAATAGTGTTTATTTTTCCCGTAGAAAAGTAAGGCGTCGAACAGGGAGAAAAACAAAATTATTTACGACGTCATGAAATATGAAAGGAAGATCGACGAGTTAATTACAGCTTTGGGTAAACTTGGGGACAGTGACACCCTGGAGCGGATTGATGACACAGCTTCATCTTGAAATATATATCTGTGACTTATCAACTATAAGCAATTCCTTCATTATTATTTCTGTTATTAATAAAATTGGTGTAACCTTCTGAAATTGCTGCAAGTAATTGTTTTTACATTTTGAACTTAGTGTCGAATGAAATTAAAAACATTCCATAATGTGCAAACAAAACTTCATTTTATTTTACATGGGATTCGTATAATTTAGCGTATGAATTATACAGGAGAATAAAAATAACACCATACTTGACAATGGGCAAACTAAAGATAATTTGTGTTAGTGGGCATTGGCCAAGCTCAAACGAGACAAGAAGCTTATCATAGGATTACATGATTTTATTTGTTTGTACTTGTACCTTGCTTAATTTAATTTTTTACATTGTACATCATAGTAGAATGTATCGAACAGTCAAGCTCATCATCAGTGTGTTAATGAATTATGACCGTCATTTACCTTCACCATAAGTGCTAGTTAAGTTATTAATCCTTTTTAGGCAGAATGTTTACACTATCTTGCAAAAGAAATCTTTAATATACGCAAAAAATTCTATCATATAAAATAAATTATGGCAAAGGGTTACTCAATCACAGCTGATGGTCAGGAAGTTTGGAAATTTTACCCAGATTTCCAGACGAATCTTTTGGTGAAATGGTGACTTTTATAATTTAAAACTTATCCCCTAATTTTAAAGAGTGGGCGATTTTGCATTTTATAAATTTACAACCGAAAAAAACAACGACAAAAATGAAACGTCACAGTTATATTTATATCTCACCCCGCAGATATTTTTGAACTTTGCACTGCCGCTTTAATCTTTAGCTGTTGATACCTTATTCCACAGAGAAGTTAATTCTCTATGTAGAAAGAAGTGGTGTATTATTAAATCCACAAACAGATATCACTCTGCCT
Organism: Lipothrix lubbocki; assembly: GCA_034696945.1. NCBI lineage: Eukaryota > Metazoa > Arthropoda > Collembola > Symphypleona > Sminthuridae > Lipothrix > Lipothrix lubbocki. The sequence continues at coordinate 51,195 of JAQGAK010000789.1, read as the reverse complement.
GGTTTATCACTACTTTCTGATACTGATTATATCTGTATAATAATCAGCTCTGAATAAACGGTCTCAATTGTTGGGAAAAGGAATACCATGAGTGTAGCAATGGGTTTATATAAAAAATGAAACATATATTGATATAAATACATAGATTACAGTACCAAGGCAATTTTGCCACACAAACTTTAGTCATAAACTGTGCACTTGCCGGTATCCCGCATGAAATTAGTTGCGTTCGTTATACGTTTTACACAAGGAATATTAAGATCTTCAGTTGCAGGTTACTTCAATTGTGAGTTCTTAAAATTCTTAAAATATTTCTGAACAGAGTGCCATACAACAAGGAATCTAAGAAGCAAACCGATCCCCCAAAAGAAGATTCTAGGTGTGTTTAAATATGCAATACAGCTAAATCATTAATTTCAATTATAATAAATGAATAATAAAACAAATAAGTTGAAACTAATGTTAAAAGACTAATTGTATTTTTTGTAGAAAACATACATATGAAGAAATCGACGTAACATCTATTATTTATTAATTATTTATGTATTCATTTATTTAGTATTTGTTTTTCTTTTATTTATTTAAAAATAATATATCGTCAGCAAAACATCAGGACGCACTAACAAAAAAGATCACTACACTGAACTCACGCTTAAGAGAACACCGAAATCACTCATATAGTATATTTGATTTCTCCTCTAGAGAGAGCAGTATGTATATAACTATGTATGAGATGTGAACCCAAAGGATCTTTTACAGAGAGAGTTCTCTTGTATGGAGACCTCTTTTAGCGAGAGTCCGGTGTAATCCAAAGATGCACTAACATTCCGTTCTTAAACACTGCTATTCCGTTTTCGCACAAAAGGAGTAGTACATCTTGGAATTGGTGACTTTTTGCTTTACTGCGTCCTGATTTTTTCCTGATGACATATTTTATAATTTGCTGTTATATTCGCCTTTGGTAACATAAACAATCATTTCTTAAATAATAATTGTTATAAACTGCCAGAATATTCGACTTAATTAACGTGAGATACATCTATATGTAACAATGTGTTTTAAATAATTACTCGTTTTATAAGGAAAGTAAACCCCATGACAGCAAATGTTCCAAGAACCGTTCCAGGCAAGGATGCCCTAAACAAAATTAATGCAGCACTGCCAAAATTCCAACATGAATCTAAGCCTTTGAAGGCGATTGTAATATCTAAGCAAACTCGTTTGTATGAGATTACAAAACATCCAGAGTGGTTGGCAATCCGTCTGCAGGAAATGAACAAGTTTACTGCTTATGGCATCGGTAAAATTGTAAGGTTCCTTGTTTTAAATTTGGATAATTTAATTTGAATATTTTCTCAATTAAAATTCAATAACAAAATCAAATATGCATTCAGAAAGCGAAAGATACGGATTTTGATAAAAATGAATACATCTACGACATCATCTTGTCAGACAAACAAGCAGCACCTGAATTTATTCGTGCCCTAGAAGACTCTGGAAATGAACATGTAATCCCAGAAATTACAGCTTGTGCCGCAGCTACAGATGCGTCAGATGGAAAAGTCATCAACGCTGATACTCTACTGGGTACAATTTAATATTTGTAATTACAGGTCCATTTGAAAGTTACTTTACATTAATACATTTATATACCATATACATATAAGTAAGTACTTCACAAGTAATTATCTATGTACATTGTCTAAATAATTCCGTTATGTTTGTTCCTCCTAGCTGCAGCAAGCAGCAACAATGTTCCCGCAATGGCTGCACCAAAGGGTGCTCATGAGTCACCGTCACCGGCAGGAATAAGAAAATGTGCTCGACCGTTTCATATATATGAACCCCCAAATTCTACATTTACGAACCGCGCGACAACTATTTCTGAAATAATAGAAGCGATAAAAGCCTGTAAGGACAAAGAAAACCGTTGGGAACGGATAATTGTGATTCGCGGCTCGAGTGGAATGGGAAAGACGACAATTGCTCAAGCAGTGGCTCATGAATATGTGACAAAGTACGACAAGCAAGCATACGTTGGTTGGTTTACAGCTGATTCTGAAACTTCAATAATTGATAGCTTTAAGTCCCTTGTCAATCTTGTAAAAGGTACAAAAATCAAATTCGAGTCATGTAAAGATTGCTCCAACATTTATCACTACCTGAGCGTTAATTACAAATTCGGAATTTTTTTCTTTGACGATGCAATTCGATTGAAAAAATGTGAGTCTAAGAACCTTTTTGGAATTTTCGATTTCCTTCCAAAAGATAATTTGTTGAAACATCCAATAATTATTGCAATAACAAGCAGAGACACTGAGTATTGGAGTGACGTCAATAAAATTATTACTGTGCCCAAAATGAGGGAGGATGAAGCCGAAAAGTGCATTCTAAACTATTTTGGACTTAACGATGAAATTATCACCAAAGAATTACAAGAGAATATCCGCCAGCTGGGTAAAGATGTAAGATATTTTCCAATGGAAATTAAATTAATTGCGACGGCCATTGCTAACTATGTAAACCATGCCAATTTTTTTCCCGTTCATCTTGTCGACGAATACACAAATTTTTGGACACAAGACTCATTCAAAGAACTTTGCAGTAACATGGAAATTAGTGGCTCACGGAAATGCATTTATGAAGACGCTATTGAACGAATTAGAACAGGGCTCGAACTATATGCCAAGCCTGCTCTACATATTATGATGATTTTAGTTTTCGTAGATTTTGAATGTAAAATCCCTCTTGGGTGTGTGTATGGTATTTACAGTAAAGGCGAGAATCAAAAGTTGCTTGAACAGGAGCGTAATAACAATGTGAAATGGAGTAACAACATGGAATTCAGAGGTGGATTAAAACTTCTCGATGACTGCTCGTTGATAACTTTAGACAAGTCTTTGGGTTCGTATGATAGAATTTTAATTTATCTCCCAAATGTAGTAAAGCGCAATTGTTTGAAAAAACTCCTCTCAGATAAAAACACAGCAGTTGATATTTTGAAGAGAATCAAAAAATACTACATTCGTGCAAGTGCATGGAAAATTTCGGGGATGGCACTTCGTGGATTATTTAATTTAATTAAATCTGACAATTTCATTATAACTGAGCAAATTCAAGATTTTGGGATATTTTTACACTGCTATCTTTGTTTGTCGAGACCACAGCCGGGAAAGTAATTTTGCGAACTTAAATAGAATGTCTTTATAATTTAAAAATTCATTTATTTATATTATTTGAACTGGTTTGTCTAACTATAATCTTAACGGACATTTTTTGCAGTGCAAGCGCGTTATTCGAGGAACGGTACAAGTTTCTTCAAAATCAAAATTTAGACGATCATGACACCGTGCTGCTGAAATTGTCCCAGACGTTCTACCCCCCTCTCACGAACCAACTGGAATTTGTACCTGAGGGGACAGAGTTATTGGCTTTATTGACAAAGTTAAAAAAGGATTTCTGGATTTTAAGATTTTGTACTGAATTGTTGTTTCATGCCAGTGTAACGACAAACCGGAAAACTCGATTTCAGAAAAGCACTCTTATAGACAATACGTCAGAACTTTGCGAGTGGATTATTGAGGCTTGGCTGGAATGTGAAGAAACTAACACTCCATACTGTAATGTGTTGAAGCTTTTGTGGAGACTTGGAGGACAAAACGCGTTTGGCAACGAAATTATTCCTAAAATATTGCGAATGTCAGACGAGGAAATACGAATAGATTTATGGACATGGCTTCATGTAAACAAATGCAAAATCAATTCAATTCAATTCTTTATTAACATGTAATTCCAGCTTCAGTACAATAATGATTGGTCGCCCAGCTGTAACACGGCTATAATAAATATATCGAATATTTTCATTCAATAATTAACAAAAAATGGCTAACATGATGTGCAAATCTAGTTTGTGTTGTCAACAGGGTAAAATTAAACGGTACCATTTAACTCCTGATGCTGTAACATCTAGAATGCTTGTGGAGTCAATAAAGTTTAGCAGTTCCACATGCCAAACTGATTTTCTTTGTGACTCTTTATATCTGGGTAAGTTATTGTATTTATTACTGAAAGCTGATACTTTATTTTTAATACATAATTGCATATTGTCAACGGAGATGCAAAGTAGGCTATCTGTATGTGCGTCCACCTGCAAAGTGGGACAACAACTATCATTTAAAGGCACGGTAGGATAGCTGCTTTGTAGTTGAAATTTTAAAAACAAGCTCCATCCATATGTAGGTTGTAATGCAATCTAAACGAAATGTATCAATTTGCTCTGATTTGATGGTGGTTATCTTATCTTGAATTCTTGTGTATGTGCCAGGTGATAGTCCTGTTAGCATCTCCATAACGTACACATGTATGTGTATGTATAATATTACCCTTAATTTACATTGACTTTATTACAGATTTGCTAAAAAACGCAATTGTTACTTCAGAAATGTGTCACAAACTGTGCGAAGAAAACTTTTGCCGTAAATTTGGGAAAGCCGTTGCCCTAATGTTTAAAAATTGCATTGAACCAAACTTGACGGAGATGTGGGTAAGGTTATATTAGTTAGATTACTAGTTTTCGTTTATACAGTTGCACATATTCACCAGACTCGTTTTGAAATAAATCTCCACAGGAGATAACTATTCATAGTTATTCATAGTAGCACCCCTAATCAAGCCCGTTACTGTGTTATTAATTGAAATCTCATGCTCTTCATACCTGATGTTCTTTAAAGTACCTCCTTACAGTGTCCTTTCATCGAGGGTCCAGTGTAGATGAATAACAATAACCGAAGAAAAGAAGCAGCTTTAGAATATAATTTCCCGGCTGGATTTTGTACAGCCATACCTCTAATACTAAAATATTAATAATTTATTTCGTCACAATTTTTTCTTTACAGAGGAAAGCTGAAAAAGGATTCAAAGCTATGAAAATTCTATTCATTTTGGTAAAGCGCAATAACTGCTCATGTTTGTTAAAATTTGAAGAACTCTTGGAGCAAAATTGGAAGCAACTGTTGCAAGCAATAGAAAGCACAAATTTACCGTATGATTCTTTACATTATAACCTATATTTACACACAAATAAACGGCGGACATGCACATTCGTGGAATGTTATGATGTCTGAGAGCTGGAAAGGTCAAAATGGGAGGCAAAATTTGAATGTGTCGTAAAAGAATTTGGATGGTATGCATATATGCCCTTTATTACATCAGAGAGTTTAGTTTGGACGTTAAACACAAATTCAGTTTTAATGGTAAAGAAACTTGAATCGTTTAAACAACTTTCGCAAAGGAGAAAACAACAAAACACGACAATCATGACAATACTGAATAAGAGGCTGTCCACCAGGAAGGTACATATAATTTTATATGGGACGACACTCCAAAGCTAGGCGCGGTGAAAGGAGCAAGAAAGGGAAGAAAATCCGGACTGAAATTTAGTATGTACGGACTCTTTGGGATTCTTTACAAGAAGCAACTGAGAAAAAACCGATGTTTTTGTTTTTTCTGAATTTCAGAAAATCGGTTTTTCGGATTTTTTGCGGTGACGTCCATTGGAGAATGCCTAAGTGTCTTTTAATACAAAATTTCAGCCCGGACGTCCTTCCCGTATTTGAGATATTCGACTTTAAAAATAGCAAAAATAACGATTTCACAAATTTATTACAGGCTATATATAAACCTTTGAGACCGGAAAACCGACTAGTACCATGTTATTTTAGGTCCCTAAATAGATTTTGATAAAAGTTTGCCATTTTTGTTGACATCTGCCCAGTTGATGTACCTTCCTGATGGACAGTCTCATAAGTACTACCTATTTTTTATAATGGATCTTAATGTGAACCCAAATGTAAGATAACACATTTATGAATTCAGTGCAAGATTTTATGTATATAAATGTAAATTCCAATAACAGACAAAAGAGAACTCGCATTCATAAGTACAAATTGTACGCCTAAACTCAACTTTTAAGCATAATGGATATACAAACTTGCAGTTGGACCTCCACGGAGATAGCTCACTTTACACATCAAGCCACGACATATAATTCATTAATTTTATGTGAGATAACTAATTCATTCAAATAATTTCAAGGGAGAATTTTGCTCAGACTAAGTTTTGGAAACCTGAACAATTGAGTACGGATTTCAACATTCGGACGAGCGATTGGAGCAAAGCTGTTAAGGAATACTACGCCATCATAGGTGATTACTGTAATATGCAATATATCATACTGCAATATATCATGCTGTACATCCATAGCATTAGTACTTATTTAAAATATTTAAATGGACTACATGTTCGTGGAATTTTTTTTAATTATAACGTTATGACCCACCCTCATAACTTGTGGGCAAACAATCGTGTATAGGAAAGAAGATTGAAATGATGACTAATGTTGGAGAGCCAAGTGGCATTGATTCTAACAATGGAGTGGAGGCAGATTGTGACAACATCGCAAGTAATTATTTTCCAAATAATCTTGAACGCAAAGTTAGAAAATTAAGTACATGAAATTTTTAGACATTTTAAAGAAGAAATAATTGCAATGTAATTCATAATGTAAACAAAATTTTTTTGCAAACAACAGCTATTTTGGAGCAAGCTTCTACAAATTCAAAAAAATTGAGAGACCGCTGGGTGCAAAAGACCTCTTTTATTAAATCAGCAATTAGTTTTTCTAACGCTATTATCCACAGATGTTCGGTAACTATTTTATTATTGTATACATATGTTTCAGGCGTGTATTTTACAAACTAATGTCTAAATATTACCACAAATATAAATAAAATTGTAAAATGTTTTAAGCCCGATTCAATGCTGTCAATGTGGGCCTTTTGGTATAATTTATTACATCACGTCCCAAGGTTGCGCTTACAAGAAAGAACTCAAATTGATGATTTACAAACGTTTGCGGAGAAAGCTTTGGCGCTACAACAAGTTGATCACGTGGAGCATTGTAATACAAATAATATGAACTTATTTTATACTTAACTAATATAGATTATTTAATTTTATTCAGCCAAATCCCAGTTATTCGTTTTAATTTAACTTCTATTACTTGGATAACTGTAGTAGTTCCAATCCAGTTTTTTGGAAGTTTTAATAAAATTGTTATATTTATTATAGATTATCAAGTACCCCACAAGCTAAAATCAGACTGAAAATGTAAATAACGGTGAATACGCCAGTCTGAAGTACCTAATCACATCGAATAACGGAAATTATAATGTCGAAAAGAATATGTAAATACATCTACAACGGCATTGTTACTTCCTTCATTGAGAATTAAAGGTATTCATCATTGACATCTGAGGACAACAAACGTCATTTGTTTATGCAAGAAGTCATCGAGTAATCACAACACATCATTAATTCATTTTATTCTATTTGAAAAAATGCTACGAATACATAATGAGCAACTGTGTAAAAAGCTACATAAGTAGGCAACAAATAAATGTTCGATTGTAAACATTCTCAAAGCTTGTTTTATTTGTGTATAATTGGAGCTACCAGAATATTTATCACAGTATGTGTAAATAATCTGCTCAGTTCATGCTTTGTTCAGATGTTTGTCAAGCACAGCAATAAATGTTGAAATAAACGGCGATTACGTCAATCACAAAAGTGTTAAATGATATCGGTCGTCCACAGGAATTGCTGTTATAGATAAATACTTTCAGACGCAATTTGCAATTTCATTTAGCATTTTACGTATTGATCAAGTCCATGTACATATTTATTTATTATGTACGTAATGAGGTCCTGTGAATAGGTAAAATGGTTCCATAGTTATTGTGTAAAGTAGTAACGTACCAACAAGGAGGTATATTGCACTTAAATTCATTAAAAATGATAACGATTAGGGATGAAATTATTTACCTACATGTTTGTGATCGTGTACAAATAAAATAAGGTTCCACTATTTGATCACAGTATGCACATTATCACTCTGCTGATAAAGAATGATTTCATGGGTAGCACTTTAAACAATCTGTATCATTTACAATGATCTATTAGTAAATATTTGCCACTTTATTTGTGCCTTAATAAAACGTAGCTATTCAGTCCTTAATGTTACAAATAGAACAATTTTATGTGTGTAAGTAATTCATAACATCAGTTTTATAATTCTAGTTGGCGAAGATAGAACAAACAATAAGCGAAGATTTTAACTAGCAGGATACTATTCATTTTCTTCGCAATGGCCATTGGTGTGTTGAAATAACAATAATAATAATCAGTGCCTACAAAAAGCCTTACTTTACTAATTTTTTTGTCACACAATATCACTGGGAACAACATTTTAACAGCTTTTTATTAATTTTCATAATTAAATTCAAGATGTCTTACAATTCCGTTACAAATAAGAACATAAAATCGAGTGATATAACCACCAGTATCGGTGCCCATAACACAGCGTCCTCAAACCCTATCCAAGGAAGCATAAAAGGCGTAAAAAATGCAGCTGGTTCATTTGAGCTTGAGTTGTTCGATAGTCCTACAACCGCTCAGAAGTATTTGACTGATCTTCAGGCTAAAGTTGACAGAATGATTACCAAATTGGTGGCTGACGACGTGGATTTTCCTGAGATGGAGTTTTTCCGGAAAGATTTGGGCAAATTTGTGGGTAAAACTGTCAATCCAGATGATGTAGCATTGATACTTTTCGAAAAGAAAGTATTGACGCAGGAACACTTGAGAAAAATTGTAAGACTTTTTATAAAAATAAACTTGTTTATAAAAGTAACTATGAATTATTAATTTAAAAGCATAAATGTTTTCATGGTGATGTCTTGGACTAACACATAGCGATTTCAAACTTTTGATGGAGAAAAGAACGATATTATCTACCATATCGTGATCCGCAAAGGTGAAATTGCTCATTTGATGAACGCTCTCTACAAAACAGGAAACATGAAAATGTTGAAGCTTATCGATGAAATTGCGTCCGACAATGTATTCAGGCCGAAGAGTTCGATACCAAAATATGCTGTAAGCTGTTTTCAGTTAATTATTACGTCGAGTTTAAATACAATAGAGCACTAAACTAATTATAATGTAGTTCCGGTTATGTAAACAATAAAAGTAATACAAATACATTAACATAAATCGTCAAGCGTTTTTTATTTTTCAATAACTAACATTTGTATAAAATTGCTTTCACTTAAAGTAAACTTTCAAAATTGTGTAATTATTCAGTCAGAAGATGCCCCACATCTGCCAAAACGACAACGTCTCAATGTTATTGATACTGGAATAGAAAGTAAGTATTTTTGGCAAAACATTGAGTAATGATATTTAACATATAATATACATAATGAAAAAAATACATACAACGTAAGTCTAAATATTTTTGTTAGACAGGAAATTATTTAAAAATAAGCAAATAAAATATGTCTTAAGGTCAAAATCAATCGAATCAGAAGCACATTGTATCCACGAATAACCCGGACCAAATTATCCCGCCTGTACAAATGGAAGGTCAGCTGTTTTACCCAAATTCCGACTTAGGAATTGTCATGGCAAAACCATGCCAACCAAATTCTTCTTTGACTCGCTTTGCGTTCATTGGCAGAAAATCGAAAATTTGTGAAATCAAATTGGCCCTGGCGTCTTGTAAAGACAAGCCCTCGTGTTGGGAACGAATGATAGTGATACATGGACAAAGTGGAGTTGGGAAAACTTCCATTGCCAAAGAGATTGTGAATAGTTCAAAAGACATGTATGAGTATATTTTTTGGTTCGACGCTGGCAGTCAAAGCTCCCTTCTTTCAAGTTTTTATAACCTTGCAAACTTAATAAGTGTTCCCTTTGCTTCCACTGAAGATTTTACGGCCGTATATAATTATCTTGGACAGAATTACAAGTCTGGACTGTTTATTTTTGACAACAGTCGGCAACTAGAAACGACAAACGGAATTAAAAACTTTCTGCCAATCAATGCACCTTATGTCCACCCTCAAGTTCTTGTTACTTCTCAAAGTTGTCGAGTCTTTTCGGGTGGTGTGAACAAAAACATCAAACGAATTCATCTCGACTGTCTGAGCACAACCGACGCTTTTAATTTCTTTCTAAATTACTTAGGAATAAACCAAAATCAAGCTATTCCATATAAGTTAGATAACTTAATTGTGAAAATGATCAAGCGTGTTGGAGGTCATCCGCTATCTCTTTCAATGATAGGTGGCCTTATTGCAGATAGATCTAAAATATTAACATTTTCCAAGCTGGAAAGACATTTAATAGAATTGCTTGAGCTATTAGAACACGACGATTTAGTATCAAACAATAAAATTACAATTAAATACACTGTTACAGTTATAGGTAAATATATCCTGGACAAATTATCTTCAGAATTCCGCGATGAATTAGCCCTAGATGTACTGGGAATTGTAGCCCTTTTGAGTTTAGAGGAAAAGGTCGAGGCAAAATTTATCCAGGATATTTACTACAACTATGTAAATTATTCGAAATTGGATTGCCAATTTTGTTGGTCTGATTTAAAGCAAGATTTTCGATCAGCTTTAAATCTTTTAAATTCATACTCAATGACGATGATAGAAAGTTTACAAAATGACTCAGTACGTATTCACATCCCGAAACTTGTTCAAGACTGCATTTGTGAAGAACTATTTGCTTCTCGGCATGGAAGTACTGCAATTGAAAAGTTACTACAACATTACGTATTTGCAGAGGAGGACGATATCAATGCAAATGTACTTGCAAGAATGTTTACCCTGCAAATCACGAAAAGCAGGATTTCGTGTGCAAACCTTACCCTTCCTTTGCACTGCGTAATGCTTTTCCTGGAAGCGCGAGGAAAGAAGTAAAAAAATAATTATCCGTCAACATATTTTTAAATAATTTTAGCTGAATTAACGTGACATGATTTTATTTTTAGAAGTAACAGCTCATTTGACAGCCGCATTGAATACCTTGCAAGTCTTGATTTAAACAGAGACTATTTTACTATGTTGGAGATGTCTAAATATTTTCATAATATAATAACAGACCCTGCTTTCCTAATTAATGTGGGCGAGGTGGAACAATTCCTAACAACAATTACGCTCAACAAACATAATGAATTTTGGATTCTGCGATGCTGCATCCAGTTTGTATATTTCTTATCCGTAAGTGTTATACAATTAGCGACGTGATTAAGGAAAAAGTAAAAAAGATGTTAAAAACATTATGTTTAATCTAGCAATCTAAATACCTGGGAAATGCAGATAATATAACCACCTGGCTGCTGGAGTCTTGGACTGAATGTAAAGCTATGAATCGTCCATTTTGTAACATTTTGGAAGTTGGGTGGCAAACTAATGGATTTGATGATAAAAATCACAGTTTCACTTGTGACGTGTTTAAATATTCACGTGCCTCTGCCAAACCGCTACTTTGGAAATCATTAAGGGTAATCCACACACATATATTTTACATGTAATATTTAAATTTAATAAGTAATAAACCAAAGCAATCATAGCAAAATTTTGCCATAATTTGCAGAATTTCTTTTTTGAAAATAAAAGCAAGTTTTATAATGCAGCCGGCAGCGTGACATTTCTTCAAGCGTTAGAATTCAAAAACAATGAGGATAGGATAGACTTCTTTTTTGACGCCCATGACTATTTTGGTAAAAAATACCCTCCAAAAATAAAACTTTGTATGTACATAAAAGAGAGTTTATTTTTTGTAGTAACTTAGCTTACACATTAATCAACAGATTTGTTCAAGAATGTAGTGGAATTTTCAAAAATTGGAAGTTCGCTGTGTTCTCCAGCATTCTTCACTGAAATGACGACTGGGGTCACGTCAATGTTAGAGCATTGCGCCAAGTTTCCACATAGCATCAAAACTGCGGTAAGGAATTGATAAGCATGTTATAAAAATAATAACTGTAGGCGTATTTAAAATCAGTGATATCGAAACAATTACATCGCATGTGGAGATGCTGCTGGGGCTTTCTGCGTGTGAAAAAAAGTTCAAAACTAGATATTTACCCCCAGTGCAATGCAAAATATGATGTCTAGTTTAAACTGATGACTTAAATTCAAAACAAATTAAAGATTTATTATATATTTATATTTATTTACTTATTTATTAAATTTCAACTGCAAGCAAATTTTTGAAGTTGATTCATATTAAATTAAAATGCTAGATGTCCCATTTTCCCGCTATACGCATATGCAGAGAGCCCGCTTTGAATCTCCACCGGCGATATGAACAATTTTTTATTTAGGAAATATAACTTTTTTATTTTAAAGGTTTTTTTGGACGTTGTTATTAGCAGCATATTACTTAGAAGTAGCGACGGCGTTTAGTTTATTCTAATTTGATCGCGGAAAATCAAATGCGTTTTGTGCGAAATATATACATATTACATATACTTGATTACATATTACCGACACATGTAATTTTTCAGTTATTACCTAAAAGGGCAACAGAAATTGTTAACATTTTCTATCTGTTTTGGAAAACCAACACATCTTCATGTATGTGGCTACTAGACGAAACAGTCAATATTTGGAATTCATTAATAGGGAAAATTGCTCAATCCAGGATTTGCAGGTACTTTTTAATTCTAAAATTTTGTAATTATATATAAATAATTATAAAATTAAAGGTGTCACAAAATTGCTTTTAGCAAGCAGCTATATTTTGAACTTCGTGCGGAGATTGAACAAGCCTACGCATTCTGTCATGAAATGCAAGAGGGCACAAAGCAAAAAGGTAGTATAAATTCTTAGAATTTGAAAATAATGATTACGAAAATGTCATGAAATTTGTGCGTATAAGGATTAACTGGTTTAGCAAATGATAAAATTTTGCGTTGAAATGCTGAACGTGAAATATGGTGCCTTTAATAACAATTACTTCTAATTTTTATAACCAAATTCAGACTAAAATTATAGAGGCAGGAAATTTTATAAGAAAACTAAATTCCACTCTGATTTCCTAATAACTTGTTTTCAAGTAGTTACAAGTGTAACCCCAAAGATTGGAGAATTTAAGACGACCGTCGATAATGCAAAAAACGAAACTCCTCCGTTGGAAGATTTTGCACAACCACAACAAGCGTATATGCTTAAGAATACAATAAATCCAGATCAAATAGCAACGGAATTACATACAATAAAGATTTTGGACGACCAGGATGCACAACAAATTGTAAGCATTATTATTATAAAAGGGATTAGATGGAATTTCAAATTTGCCTAATTGTTTTGTATTTATTTAATTCTGCCGTGTGAATATTATATACGGTTATTTAACAATTATTTTATCTTTCGTAACCGTTATATCTTTAACAAATTACATTTGTTACAAGTTAAAATTGGTTTTGAAATTAAATTAATCTATAATTGTTACAAGTTACAGCGCATAAAGGGGCCAGACTGTGAGAGTGCAGTCTACAGTGGCATCCCCACTTCACCAACGACTTCTTGGGGTAGCCGACATTGCAAAATTTTAAACTATTATTATAGCAAAAATTCATCTGCAAGACCTAACTAAAATTTACATTTTCCCCTATATGTACATACTCAAGAAATTTTACTTAAAAATTAAGAAAAAAATTATTTGAACTATATTTTTAAAAGGAAGCATGAAAAACTCCCCAGTCTACAGTGGCATCCACATTAAGAAGTCAGGATTTAGAGATGTCGATTCCGTGGTCTCTATAAGTGGCCCTAACAATAAAATCGAAAATCCCGCCCCATCATCTACGCTGCCACCACACTCACCATTCGGCTACACGAAAACGGTTAAGGAAAAGTTGCCTTCAATGGTAAAAGAATCGGAAGAGCAAGGTAGTGGCCAGCCTATGAAGGACGTTGTGCGGGATTCCTTAGAACAAATGGCTGCCAAAACCAAGTCTAAGTCCCCAATCACTCCTAACGGTAAGGCTGTTTTAACGCAATTGAATACATACCTCTTGCAATTTCAACATGAAACACAGCCACTGGAAAACTTTCTTCGACCGAAACTCTTACATCTGTATGAAACTACATTGAATCCGGATGACTTAGCGGTGGAACTGTATGCGCTTGAGGTTTTGACGTATTTTGATCTTCAAAGAATTGTAAGTGTAATAATTTATATATTTTTTTCCTGACTAAATTATGTATTTGTGTTATATATTTACTCATGTCGTATTTTTATTTCTTGTGGACTTAAATTTTATATTTTTTTTATTTATTTACAGTTGTTTATCACTGTTTTTATTATTTATTTTGTTTTATTTGTTATTTTAAATTTATTATATTATTATAAAAAACATTATTATATTATTAATTTATATTATTTATTTACATTTTAATATAAATTGGACTTTAATTCAGAAACTGGTGGATCAGCAATTCCTCAAGAATGAACTACTTTACAGTATCGTGTTTGCTAAAAATGCTGTTAAGGAATTAATTATTGCTTTGGAGAAAACTGGAAATGAGCGGATAATTACAAAGTTGAGTTCCATGACATCGTCTACCATTATTTCTGATGCACCAGTTCAGCCTTCAAATTCAGCATCGCCGGGAAAAACTCCTTCTTGGGGTAGCCGACATTGCAAAATTTTATGCCTTTGAATATTACTCATAATGATCTCGGGATATTTAAAACTATTTTATTACAGTTCAGAAGCTTCAAAAATTTCAAACCACTAACTATTGTAGCAAAAATTAATCTGCAAGACTTAACACAAATTTACATTTTTTTATACGTATTCTATCAATTTTACTTAAAAATTAAGAAAAAAATTATTTGAATTATATTTTATAAAGGAAGCATGAAAAACTCCACAATCTACAAAGACATCCACATTAACAAGTCAGGAATGAGAGATGTTGATTCCGTGGTCACAATAATTGGCCCCAACAATAAAATCGAAAAACCCGCCCCATCACCTACGCTGCCACCCCTTTCACCATTCGACGACACGAAAGCGGTTAAGGAAAAGTTGGCTTCACTGGTGAAAGAATCGGAAGAGCAAGGTAGTGATCAGCCCTTAAAGGAAATCTTGCGGGATTATTTCGAACAAATGGCTGCCAAAACCAAGGATGGAGTTGTTGTGGCAGCTGAATTACATACTCGTAGAATTTTGACCGACTTCCATTTGCAAAAAATTGTGAGAACAATTGTTAATTAAAATTTTTCAAAATTTATGTAGTTTGTCTTGTAAAATTATTATAGTTTTCAGGTAAAAATGATTATACATTGTTTGAATTTTATTTTAATTTTTATATAAAAATTATTTTCGTTTCATGAAAAATATTTACCATACTGACGGCAATATTTACGGATCATTTTGAATTTACAGATGCAATGTACTGAGCCGAAGCGAAGCAAGCTAATGTATGAGTACGCTACTAATAAAACATGCGTCGAAGATTTGGTGGACACTTTGAAGAATACAAATAATTTGGGCGTAATAGCAGTTTTGATGGCAGTGTAAACTTTTTATCTCTATAATTTGCATGGCCGCATGAAGATGTGTAAAATTAATACAATCAAGACTGGCAAAATACTTAAAGATGTTATAACGTTATTCATTCACGGGTGAATGACATGCCTAATACATATTACAACACACAAGTAAATAATTATTACACATGAAAATTTTCAAATCTATTATTATTACACTGAACTCTCGCCATAAGAGAACGCTATAAATCACCAAAATTAATCTTTTATACAGAAAAGGAGAGAGCTGGTATGTATGTAACTATGTATGATATGCGGGCTAAAGGGATCTCTTACAGAGAGAGAGAGTTCTCTTATATGGAGATCTTTTATAGCGAGAGTCCGGTGTATGTACTGCTTGAAATGCAAACATGAGTGAATATGAGTAAAAGAAACAGAGTAAACCAAACGACAGCGTGAATGAAAGAGAGATTCCAATAATTTATCATGTGAAATACATACTAGAATAAAGATAATATATAGTCAAGACTCTGCGCAAAAACAAAAAAAAAGATATATTTTTTCATTACCGTGCATAATCCATACTGTAGCATGTATAAAATACATGTTCCTTTATAAATTTTTATTATTTGACTAATGTACATATGAATTATGGAACACAAAGTTTGTATGGAGAATTTAAGTGTGCCAATCTTGTATTTATGGAAAATTGACACACATCCTTTATACAAATGTCATCATGAAATATCCTTTATGCGATTTGCATATAGTCAAATTGAGAGCAATCTTCATTGGGTACTGATCACTCTTCATTGGGCTCTCAGCAGTTATGTATTTTGGGGCTCTAACAAGGCCCATCATACTGTCATTTTATTATGGTTAACAAGGAACTACCTCGGGATGTCCCAAAGCTACGGATTTGAACTTTTTACACCAAGTAGGCATTTGGTAGAGGTAACATACCCCGTACACCTTTTGTGCGGGTTCTTCCTCTTTATTGAGTTATAGACCCTCAAGTGTAAAAAATCCATTTATGTTAGTAATATTATGTTAGTCTTCATTAAAATTTTGCATGTTAATTTCCATAAGAAATTAAAATTTTCAAAACTCGATGCAATTTTCGGAACACCCTATAAAACCGTAAATAGCATGTTAAACAAACGCAGGTTGCCACAACTATTAGGGACTCCGAATATACTCGAACAACATTTGCTGGAGACTTACGGAGACAACCGCTTACGCATTGTAATTGTATTGGTGTCATTTTAAAGGTGACGGAAATATTGCGAACGCGAGAGTTTCATGACCTCAACTTCCGCGGTTTGACCTGCCGGTCATCAAATAATCATCCCAAGTTAATGTGTTAAATGGGGAAGTTCCTAGAAACTGTCACCACTTGACCTTCGGGTCACCAAACATTTTACCCAGGTCAAACTCAAACCCACAGATGTACGTAAAGGAAGATTTCCTGAAAATTTCACTGAAATCGGTGTGGGTTTTAGTTTGACCTTGGTAAAATGTTGGTGACCTGAAGGTCAAATGGTGGCTATTTCCAGGAACTTCCCCATTGAACATATTGTTGATTTACTTAAAGCAAGATTTCCTGAAAATTTTACTGAAATCGGTGAGGGTTTGAGTTTGACCTGGATAAAATGTCCGGTGACCTGAAGGTCAAATATTGGCGATTTCCAGGAACTTCCCCATTTAACATAATACAGATTTACTGGAGGGAAGATTTCTTTAAAATTTCATTGAAATCGGTCAAGATGTGGAATTTGACTTGGTTGACAAAGGTTGTTCGAGTATATTCGGAATTTCTTAATAGTTGTGGCAACCTGCGTTTGTTTAACATGCTATTTACGGTTTTATAGGGCGTTCCGGAAAATGCATCGAGTTTTGAAAATTTTAATTTCTTATGGAAATTAACATGCAAAATTTTAATGAAGACGTGGTACTAACATAAATGGATTTTTTAAACTTGAGGGGCTATAACTCAATAAAGAGGGGGAACCCGCACAAAAGGTGTACGGGGTATGTTAACTCTACCAAATGTCTACTTGGTGTAAAAAGTTCAAATCCGTAGCTTTGGGACATCCCGAGGTAGTTCCTTGTTAGTTACCTTTCGATTGATACACAGTGGCTTAATTTGGTTTATAATTTCTTGTTGATTTCTTTTAATCTGCGATCAAAATATATCACGTGCAACTTTAATAAAGCATTTAGCTTAATGGATTTTAATGGAGGAATTGATTGAGCTATTAATTTTGAAAAAAACTTACACAATTTTGCATGAATTCCCCCAAAGATACAAACAGTGCTAATATAACACACCCAGCACCAGCAGCAGCGAGACTATGGACGTGTTTAGAATCCTCTAGAAAAATACTGATAGCAATGGATAGTAAACCTACTGATCCTGTGATCATGATAAAAACATGCCAACCAATGGAATCCAAGTATGCATCGTACGCCATTTTCAGGTTTTCAACCATTTCCAGTATCTCCTTGATGTTTCGGTCTTGTAATTCTCGAAATGTTCCATCTTCAATGCTTCTGTCGTCACCATGGAGCTTATTCAAATAATGGGTAGGGTGCCCAGCATTATAAAATTTAGTATCCAAATTTACAAAATGGCGGATCTTTAATAAAATAATATTAGCTACACAGTTTTGTAACTCCGTGAGGCAGAGTCCTCCCAGAATAGTCTGTAGCGTTACAACAAGTACTACGAATCGCATATAAATTTTCAAGGCGCATAATAGCACCAAGTACAAAGGTCTGTCAAGAGGCAGTAACACTGTTTTTAAGCCGATGTTGTTTGTGCTCAGCTCACTGAAGATCTCTTTTCTCGTTTCATGAACAGACGCCATAACGTTAAGCACACCCAGCGGCAAGAAAACAATGACTATTAAAATATATTTCCACTTTGCATGCTTAATTTGAATGCCCAGGTAGCTGGAACGAATTTGATTGTTAACTAGGCACATGTATTTACAGGCTTTGACAGCGGATTCACAGTTCAACAATCCGGCAAGCTGGAAAAATGAAATTATGGCCATGTTTAAAATCATTTGAGCGTAGTACAAAATTATGTAATACATGAGACTTGGGATGAGAATTGTAGATGCGGGAGCATTGCTGTACATAACGTCAAAGACTAATGTGGCATTCCCTAATAATAGTAATGCACTAATTAAGAAGAAAGGATTACAATACTTAAATTTTAGGCTCGTTGGTTTGACCCAGGGATTGCCTACAGGGAATATTCCGAGTATTGCTGATAGACCTATAATAATTCGAAGGTAAATTTCCTTCATTTTGTAAAACGGTGAGCACGTAAAACTGTAGAGAAATTTATTAATGGGTTTTACCGAAGGGCACTTTCTTAATACAGGTAAGTGCTTCTGTGCTTAAGAGCTAAAGAAGATATAAATTCTCGATCAATATTTTCTCAATGTTTTTTTCCCAGACCTTTTTGCATGTCTGTCTCTAATAATTTACAGTGTAGTTTCGTTACATTTTTCACCCACAATGGTTGACAACAATTATTTAGATTTCATATAGCAGCAAATGTGTCTACTGTATCATTTGGTTTCTTAAGCCAGTATAAATAATTCAGTATCTGAATTACATAATTCAGAACATTTCACTCAGTTAAGTCAGTATACATGGTAATAAAAGAATAGACATCTTTTTAGGGGTGAATGTCGAGTTGAGAAAGGTGAAGTTTCTACTTCACATAAAATTCAAAAGTTTCAATAAAGTTACTATTTGTGCATGTTTATAATTAACATGTAATTATTTCAAAAAGTTTTGCAGTGTATGCAAATAATTCAAATTTATTCAAAAAACACTTCTATAAGACCGTGCCATATGCATATGAAGTTTGTAGTCATTTTTGAGTACGATACTTGTAAGTTCATATACTTATATATATTCAACAATATTGCTGTACGAACGTGTAGTGCTTTGCGTAGCTTATTAATTCATGTATGTGTAATGTGTAACAAGGTTATACATAGAAATACGAATAACACAATGCTATGAATAAAACTTTTGGGTTTTGTGCGGAATGAATTTCTAAGAATAATTCTTCTTCATCCAATATCAATGTATAGGAGGTTAGTATTAAAGTAATTACTGCATACAATTTTATACTCCATTCATACACGCCAAGCAATACTTAATTATGCATTGGATTTAATTATGCACTTAATGTTAATGGCATCGGTCTGTTATTCGTATGATTATATTTGTAAGGTTCTGTTAGCACAACTGATGTAAAATTCATGAGAGCAATTCATTCATTTATGTGTGATCGTCACTCCATAAATTGGTGTTCCTAGCTCCAGATACAACTACTACATATGTTCATTAATAATGCCGTTGATAAAACGAAATAATTCTCTGCATGTTCAAGCAAGTTTGAAGTTGTTCTAAATAACATCCTACAGAACTAAAGAATGTTTTCCGATTTAGCACCACACCAACAAATGTATTGCAGTAGTAATTATTGCGGGATTTTCTATTTACTTTCATTTCCCATACTCGTCCTCTATATGTAGAGCCAACAATGCAGGTGTATAATTCTTCCGTAAATTCATAAGCATGTGGGTGGTAAGCTTCCTTTGAGATTAGAGCGTATACTAATAATATTTATATGCATTCAAATATACATATCGTCGGTGTAGACTGTAGATGCAAATTGGTCTATCTCCATATTTGAGTCTAAATGCAAGACGAGATATCCACCATCAATTCAGTGCAAGATGGGATTTAAATTGCATTAAAAACTGAAAATGGAGAGAGCTTGAATTTAAAATTTCCACTGCAAGGCCATTGTAAATTAGTGGAGTTCTGGCGATGATGGATGCCCCACTTTGCAGCTATAGACGCCCATGGAGATAGCCCACTTTGCATTTCCACCAACGATATGTGTTATGTCTACAAAAACATACATAAACTAGTGTTCATTTTTTTAAATGCATGTAAGTATTATGGATCAACACACATGAAATTAGTGCAGTCTAATAATTAATGTTAACTGCAAAACCATAAAATCATTAGTATTTACAACGAAGCTTCTTATTGTGCTCTTTGGTTTTAGTATACAACGCAGCTCTTCCCAGGAAACCTTGCGTAGGATCTGGAATTTCACCTGCAGATGCACAACACATAACACTTACATGATAACAACAGTCAACAATACTTGCACTGCGTACCTGTGCAGTTAACTGTACCATAACGGAATGAGATCATGCACTTTAGACATCACACATCCCTTTTTGTTTTATGTAAATGCAGCAATGGATACCTGCAAAGGTACTACATGCATACACACTTTCGATTTCCATTCCTGTCTGACTAATCAACCCTAACTTCATCGTCGTCGTCTCGGCGTCCTCACGACACGATCGAGCATCCTTTACATATACTTCCAACAGTATAACATCCTATAGAAATCACATCCGGCTGACTGGGGAATTTTCTCGCTGCTCTTTAATTCTCTCTCTCCAACTCAATTTTTCATTTCTATTCAATACTCTTTGATCTTTGTGAACACTCGCAACTTACTAGTTCGTCTGTCGATAACTATCAAACAAAAATGACCCGATTAATCATTTTACTAGTTTTTGTTGGATTGACGGTGGAGGGACAATTTTTCCCGAAAGAATCTGCCAGTGGGAAGATCTTAACAGGTCCGAACCGACGACCGTCGTATCCATCAAACCCAAACAATAATGGACCTGTCGACCAAAGTATTTCAGACAGTGGAAACACTGGGAATTATCAGCATCATCCGTCAATTTCCAGCGTCGACATGCAATTGTTGTCTGCAATGGAGAAGCTCGTAGCTCGCATGGACAAACTTGACAGCCGAGTGAAGACTTTGGAAAATGTAGTGTACTATTTGACGAATAAACAGAAGCCAGAGCAAGGTAATGACAGTTATTATTACAATTAATCAAATATTTTCTACCTTTTCGTCGTATATTATTAAAATATTGTTTTTGAATGCATTATTATTAATGCTTTTATAAATTCATTAAAATTGCTCGCAATCTTGATTTTTTATACTTATTCAAAATTAATTTAATATTGAGTGCTGATAAAAATGGTCGAATTTTCAGGATCCTAAGGAGGACTGAACCTGCCTGAAGATCCTGAGAATTCTTCGCAAAACTCTTAAAATGACAGTGCAAATTTAATGACAAATAGTATAGTTACATAATTTAAACTTCATTATTAATTTTTTTGTTAATTTTTTAAAAATAATTATAAGTACTTATAACGCTTGTGATTGATACATTGAGTAGAAATAAAGATTTCGTGGAACTCTAATTTGATTTTATGAATATTTCATTAAGTGTTAATTAAGTATGTCAAACCAATTATGCTAAAAGCATACAAATTATTTGAGCACACAGGAAATTGTCCTAAAAACTTCACGCAGATTGACGGCATCAAAGGGAAATGTTATCATGTGAGCTCATTGGTGAGCAAGGATGCTATTTACGACTGGAAGAGTGCAACCACGGAATGCGCGAAAATGGGTGCGAGATTGGTGGAGATGATTAGTTTTGAGGACTTTCACAGAATCACTCGGTTCCTCGTTAAGTATGGAAGTTTAACGAGGTATAAACTTTTTGCATTTTCTTATACATTTAAAAGCTTGGTCTTGAAGACTATGAAATGACTTAAAATATATTTACTCTACATTATATCTAATGAACTATATGTAGATATTTAATTAACTATTGAAATTTATTTGCTAATTTATAGAAATGCAGCCGCCACAGATTTCTGGACGGGTGGATTGAACCCTGGGCTCATTTGGATTTGGTCAGAATCCGGACAGCAAGTTGACTTGGACAGGAGATTTTGGAATGACAATGATAATAGTAGCAATGCCCCAGGCTGTCTCAAGTTGTCATACTCCGTTAGGCTCAACACCTTGTACTTCAAAGGGGCTCCTTGCAATCAACCCCAAAACTTTGTCTGTGAGATTCTCAATAACGGAGTGGCCAGGGCCTTGGCGAGCTTCGAAAAAGAATTTATTTCGGACGATGAACATTTGGCTGTGTAAATTCATCTTTGTAAATATTCAATTTGAATTTAGATTTAATCAAACTTATTTATTATGTCGTTCCTTTTATCTACAAGCTGTCATTGTGTATAGTGAGCATAAGCTACATGATTATTGTATGTACACAGAAAGGTTTCAATAAAATACCACCCTCTATAGTTCATGTTCATAAGCAAAACTTTAGATTTTAATAATTAGGTATTAAACCCAATAAAAATTTAATTACTGTACATATAATTCAATTTGTAACTTGTGTTTTTCGAATTTGTCTCTCGAAGATTGGCACATCCACGCGTGAGCATTGCCATTTAACTGTATTATTATTAGAAACCGATACTGAAAGTTAATTGTCAAAGGCAAACAATGGCTTGAGCAGCACACAAGTCAAACCGAAAGTCATAACAATCCACCCTCTCAATCTAATAGATTTGCCTCAATATGTAATGACCTTTAAGGAGCAGGAAATGCTTTAAAAAAGGTGAAAACAAGAAATTCTTAGACGAGTGTGTAAACGTCCATACTGATATTTTTGTTGGTAAGTTTGATATTCTTTTTATTTAAATATTTAATGTTTATTTAATTATTATTTCAACCTTTTGAAGATTATTCAATCAATATTTAATTCAAACAAAAAGTATTTAATTATTATTTCAACCTTTTGAAGATTATTCAATCAATATTTAATTCAAAAAAAAATTATTTAATTATTATATTAACCTTTTGAAGCTTATTCCGTACCTGGAAAAGTTTTTATAGTAATTATGGAAATAATATGCATAAAAAATATTTATCACCTTAGATTCTTCCTGAACTTCATAACTTATACAAGGTCATTATTGTAGCAGCTAATTTTTAACGATGAACCAGCGCCTCCAACGTTTGCCTTCTGTTCACCTGGTGATTGTCCTGGGCATTTTAAACTTGTTAAGTCAAACAAGCTTAGTTTCCAGTGGGCAGTGCTTTGCACCAGGTAGTTCGAAATAAAATAATACAAATGATGTGACATTATATTCGTTCAATAAATTCAAATGTACAGGCTTCATTGGATTAGTTCTGACAATCAAACAAGAACTACTTACTACTAATTAAATACTATACATAAGTACATACATAATATTCTTGGTATGCAGGCTTAAACGAAAACCCAGGAGGAGCATGCGGTGACGACGCTTTGAAATGCCCGTGGTATCGAAACCTAGCTAGGCAGATCCCATTAGCAGAGGGCTGTGCCGTATCAGATCTTCACTTTCGGAAATTCGGAAATTGCATCAGCGACACGGACTGTTGCACCGCATCATACTGTTGCCTGTCAATTTGTGAAGGCATCACACGATGCTACAACCCTTACATAAACAAGTACACAGATGATCTTCACAACTTCACCGGTAATCCTCCTTGCCCGATCACCCAGTCACCATGTCGGCAGGAAGCTCCAACGACTACAACCAGCACCACTACCACGACGACAACGACGCCAAAACCGACAACAGAGGCCACAACACTACCGCCAACGACCGAAGCGCCTACCACAACTCCGACCACGACGACTACCACAACGACCACAACCACGCCCACCACTACAACCACAACAACTCCGACTACGACCACTACAACCACAACTACTACACCAGATCCACGTGGTGGATATGATTACGGCGAGGTAAATAATAATGAAGGTAATGGAGGAGGATTCGTCAAAGAAGAGGGAGTTTAATGCTATTACATAATTTGTGCATCGTTTAAAAAAATTAAAAAAATTACTACTGTATTTTCTTAAATAAACAATATCTACAATTTTTACATGTAATAATTATTATTAAATCAATATAGTTGTAATGCACATTGTATAAGTACTAACGTGGGAAATAAACTAATTTTATATCTGAATGGAAATTCATAAAAGCTTTAAGTGTATGAAAATCATTAGAATGTTCTAGCATACTTATATTTACGCATATTCTCACAAACATTTACATGTTATTATAAGCGTGTAACAACTTGTTTAAACACTGTGCTAATATCCTTACGAAATAATTACACATTTTTCAACTAGTACACATTACCTATAAAATACATTATGAGGTGACAAAAAACAATTGGTAGGAATTCATGGGAATGTATTGCATTTTAGTTATTCATAGGAAGAATTTTAAATAAAAATATTTAAAAAATAATTTAAAAACAACAATCACATAAATAATGCTGTTGCTCGTTAAAAGCTTCGAAATAAAAAGCTCGTCGTATAACAGCAGTAGCTTGAGAGACAATTTATCTGTAGTGCAGTTATTGACTATTTAATAAAATAATTCCATAATCATTAAAATAGCGAGGTACATATTGTCAACAGTAGTGCATGCGTTATTCTCCCACGACTTTCTATTGCCATAATCATAATGCCTCACCGTTGAAGAACAATCGAGTTTACTGATAATTACAATAGCAATAAATTAAACGTACACACAATTTAATAAAGAAATCGCTACGCGTCAGCAAACCTAGACCCCTAAAACTGTGTGAATACAATTTTGAGACTGGGAAATTTATTAGTTTATTTATAGTTATTTCAAAAATAAATTTATCCCCCAAATATTGAATTACAGGGATGATTCCTTATATTTAATTACTCGCATAATGAAACGATCTGCAATGATTTTGAATTCAATTTGTACCTTAAGCCTTATTGTCGTGTTAGCCTGTTTTTCAAGTAAGTAAATAATGCATACAAAATACTATTTATGTACATACTTTAACTATCATAAAACTAGTACTTTGAAAAATTAATACATTATACAATTTCAAAATCTTTAAAAACAATGTAGAAACCATTTGTGATGACACACGTATTTTATTTCTAATGCAGATGTCCGAGCAAGAGTTGAAACACATGATTCTTACTTCGCCGGATTTATACCCGCACAAGATGACTTGGGGGACGGGAAATGTCCGATATCTCGAAACTTATTAAGACATCTCCCATGCGATGATTGCTCCACAGTGAGCACCTTCTTGAAACATAACAATTGCCTCTCGGACAAGGACTGTTGTGTAGGTTCGTACTGCTGTCTGTCAATGTGCGAAGGAATTACTCGATGCTTTAATCCGGTTATCAATAAATTCACCGGAGCGGAAATTGTGCAGCCTGAATGTGATAAATCTAAAAACAGTTCAGCCAATCAGGGCTCCGGTATAGCAGGACGAGGGATTCAGAAAGAAGTCATACCCAAAATTGATTTCCAAGCTCGGCAGGGTGACAATAAGAAGGGACGCGGAGTGGATAAGCCCTTCGAATTTGGAAAGACGATTCAAAAGGAAATCATCCCGAAGATCGACTTTCAGATAAAACAAGGAGATAATAAGAAAGGCCGAGGCGCAGAAAAACCATTTGAGTTTGGCAAAGCATTCGTTCAAAAAGAAATAATTCCAAAGATCGACTTTCAGATACGCCAAGGTGATATTAAGAAAGGAAGAGGTGCTGAAACGCCGTTTGTGTTCGGAAAAACGGTCGTACAAAAAGAAATAATTCCGAAGATCGACTTCCAGATACGAAAAGGAGATAACAAAGGCCGAGGCGTAGAAGCACCGTTTGTGTTTGGTAAAACAGTCGTACAAAAAGAAATTATTCCGAAAATCGACTTCCAGATACGAAAAGGAGATAATAACAAAGGCCGAGGCGCAGAAGCACCGTTTGTGTTCGGAAAAACGGTCGTACAAAAAGAAATCATCCCGAAGATCGACTTCCAGATAAAACAAGGAGACAATAAGAAAGGCCGAGGCGCAGAAACACCGTTTGTGTTTGGTAAAACAGTCGTTCAGAAGGAAATCATCCCGAAGATAGACTTCCAGATAAAACAAGGCGATAATAAGAAAGGTCGAGGCGCAGAAAAACCATTTGTGTTTGGCAAGGCAGTTCTACAAAAAGAAATAATTCCTAAAATTGACTTCCAGAACCGACACGGCGACAAGGCGGGTCGGGTTGTGGATCCACCGTTTCAGTTTGGTCAAGCGGTAAAGAACCAGCATTAGTTAAATTTATTAACTGCGAGATAATAAATTAATATTGTCAAACATAGAAATTAAGTCTAATATTTCTATGTTCTTTACTGTTTCAGTACATCAAAAATGTCAGCAGTACGGACAAAACCAAGAAAATGCCAGCGGCAATCGGCGGTAGAACGGCCAATGGGATAGGTCAAAAGACTCAGAACTCAGGAAAACAGGAATTTCGTCAACCAGCTGGAAGACAGTCTTTGAGTAAAGCCTTCGCTTTTAAACGAAATGGGAGCCGGTCTGTGGGAGATGATGATTATGACTACTACGACACTAATTCTACAGAATCACTCTCCAACGATGATGGCGAAACCAATTCTACCAATAATACTTCTATTCAAGATCACAACAGTCGTCCTTCAGAATCTCTCTCCATCAAAAATGACACCAGTAATTCTACAGGATCAAACTCCATTAACGAAGGTTCCACCAAGCTTCCTTTGATTGCAGATCAAGCCAAGAATTCTACAGAATCTCTCCCCGTCCAAGATGGCTCAGGCAATTCTACACAGCTTCCTGATATTAAAGATCAGGTCAACTCTACAGAATCTCTCCCTACCAAAGATGGCGTCTTCAATTCTACAAATACTGCTTCTATTGAAGTTAGAGCAAATTCTACAAGTCTTCCGTCCATCCCGCTGTAAATTTTATTAAGTATGCCCTAGCAGTTACTATTTTTTACTACAACCAAAAACTTCCATGCATAATTTTATCCGATTAACAAATATACTTTTTGAATAAACTTCAAATCTTTCTGTAATCTTTTCCACATTTATTTTTTACACAATGCCACCGTACGCTTCATATACATAACTTAAATGTTCGTATACATATAAGTATCATATATCGCCATTACTTGTATTCGACATGTGTATTCGATCCTTCATGAAAATAAGCACATGTAACATTCAGAAACTTCGACCATAGTGGAACAATTATCAATAATAAATGAAAGCCTGTATAGAAACTTTCTAATATTTTCATTTTCAGGAATGAAACAAAGATTGATTAGGATTGGAAACTTAATTTGTTTGTAGGAAATAATTTTTAAGCACAATTATATGTGAGAGTAATCAAAACTACTTTTTTAGTGAACGTTCTTCCTATAATTATAATATGTTTGTGTATTCTTGGTGTACGTAACGTTGTATCCCAATATAAGTACACGTGATCACATTTGAATTATGTCTAATGGTTTAGACGGGAAATATGCATACAAAAACATTGTATGTTTACACGACTACTGTTAAAATTGAAAGATGCCATTTTCACTTGATCTTCTTGACAACCTGCTCCAGATTCTCGTAGTCGTCGCTAGCATCAATATAATCGAAGCTTCAAGTAAAAAGTTTATAATGCTCACAATAAATTAATAATTTGCTGTAATAATTTAGGGCAGTACAAATATTTATGAGTTGCATGTTCTTTTGTTATCCTAGGTAATTCTTCCATTTACGAACAAACTTTAAAACACTCTGACACCATCGACCAACAGTATTGCTACAGAACACAAACTCCATGGAATTACTACGTCCAAAGTGTGATACATTCCAACACGGAACCTTTAGAGAATTGTTGGGAAGGAACATGGTGGGATAACACACTCACCACAAGAAACACTTGCGATGAAGAGCTTTGTAAAAATACACAGACACTGAGGATTTGCTCCTCTGAACTAGCATGTGGAAATACAGAGGCATCATGGGATACAAACGAAGACGAGTGTCAATGGGCTGATCAATCTTACCAGAACTGTCATCTAGAGGACAATGAAGATGACGAGAAGTGTCCTTTCATCAGAAACCTGGTTAGGCACGTTCCAATCGAAGATACCTCGGAATGCACCCACTATCGTAACACTACAGACCACTGCAACTGCAAAAATGACCTCGACTGTCCACCTGATTCCTTTTGTTGCCTGTCAACCTGTGCGGGAATCACTCGCTGCTATGACCCCAAACGTTTTGATTTTACCCAAGAGGTTAACTGTACAACCACAATCACAACAACTATGTACAACGCAGTGACGACTCCAGTAGTATGGACGGTTTCGAACACAACGGAAACAGCACCAACGGAGACCACGCCAACTTCCACTACAACGGAGACCACGCCAACTTCCACTACAGCGGAGACCACGCCAACTTCCACTACAACGGAAACCACGCACACTTCCACTACAACGGAAACCACGCCAACTTCCACTACAACGGAGACCACGCCAACTTCCACTACAACGGAAACCACGCCAACTTCCACTACAACGGAAACCACATCTACGTCAACTACAACTGAGAACTCAACTCCAGAATTAAAAATAACAACCGAAGGTGCCATAAATCCTATAGCGATAGAAGAAACTGAAAAAACCTCAACATTTTCAGAAGCAACTACTCTCCCAGAGACGAGCACTACAAAACTTAGCACCCCAAAATTTAAAACAACTCATCCGGTTAATCCTCCTCGTAAAATTGCCAACGAAGACTTAATGGCGAGAAATTTCAAACAGCCGTACCTAGATGAAGATGACCCCGATCTTACAATCCCAGATCAAATAGACCTGATGTTGAGAAATTTCAAACAGCCATACCTAGATGAGGATGATTCCAGTCGTAAAAACCCTCATCCAAATATAGAGGTGGTGCTCCAAAAATTCAAACAACCGCACCTAGATGAGGACGACCCCCATCTTTTAGAGGACGAGTCTACTACTCCAGTTTTACCACCCTTGCCCAATTGTTGTTTAAACAAGATTCCTGGTTGTTGTCCATTAGTTCCTCCTCGACCCAGTTTTGCCAATTGTTGCAATCTACGAAAACGTCTACGTATTATCAACTGTTGTGAAAATCTTCGTCTGCAAAACCTTGTTTCAAAATGTTGTTTTGAGCCAGATTTAAATTTTCTACCAGTAGCGTTTAATGCCCCAGTTAATGTACGATACGACGTAGTTCCTGTCGCATTTAGTAATTCACAAGCACATCCTATTTTCGAGCGGCTTAACTCCACGCACTGCCGTAATGGCACTCGGATAATTCCAATATCTTTATTACAAGAGCTGGGAATTAATTTAAGCGATATCATTCCTGGTTACAATATCTCAACTAACAGCTCTACTACAACTGAATCTGAATTTGGAGAAACTACAGAATTAAATGGCAATGTCATTAGATATGAATTAGTTCCAGTTGCTTTTAGCCACTCACAATTAAATCCGGTGTTTGAGCGGCTCAATTCTACACATTGTCGTAATGGCACCAAGATAATTCCTCTATCTTTGTTAAGAGAACTTGGCATTGATTTAAGCTCTCTGATTCCCGGTTACAATACAACTAATACTTCAAGTTCACACAGCCCCGATTTTACATTCGACGAAAGTTCTAAGGTCGTTCCACAAAATTTACCTGCCAATGACGAAGAACAAGACAAAGAAGACAGTCATGAAACACTAAAATCGCCGGAAACTGCCGCAGTGATACCAGTCAAAGAAGCCAATCTAAGCTACGCAGATAAAGTAAAGTTGCAATTAGAGGCGATGCAAGCGGAACAAAAAAACTCCCACCAAAATATGTTCGCAGATTTTGAATGACTTAATCTAAACACAGTAATAATTGGAATAGTTATGAAATATGAATACCTTTACTGTAAAAATATTTTTACTATAACTACGTTAACAACTACGTAACTTTGTGTATAAATAATTGTCGCCCAGCATAGTTGATTGGAAAGGTGTAAAAACAAATGTGCGTTGGGTAAACTCATTAAATATGCGTACTTAACATTCACTTTGTTGAGGGTTACACAAAGAATCTAGTGTCCAGTGTATATAATAATGTTCTCGAAGAAATGAAATAAATAATTTATTGTATTTACAACTGCCCACGCATGCATTCAGCATATTTACCATAACAAAACTTTCATGTGTCACGTACTGCCGTATTGAATTCATAGTAAATAAAAATCCAAATGGCATCCATATTGAATTGTTTTCAAAACGTTGCTGTCGATTCCAAATAAATTATATTTTTTGCACATACAAAAGTATATAGGTACGCATGTTGAATTTAACAACGAACATTACTTGCATTGTAATAGAACATGACGAAAAGAACTAACTTTAGGATTTTACATATACTATAGTAAAACAATTATCATACAAATAAAGGAAAGCGTGTATACAAACTTTCTATTATTTTCAGGAATGAAACAAAGATTGATTAGGATTAGAAACCTGGATTGTTTGTAGAAATTAATTTTCAAACATAATGACATGCACGATGTAGTCACCATCATTATGTGAATATTCAAGACATTCAGCGATTTCGGATATTTTTGGTATACTTATGTACCTTGGAATCCTTATACTTACACGTGATTCCGTTCAAATCATGTATAATAGTTTAGAGGGGAAATATGCATACAAATTCATTGTATGTTTCCACGATTCCAGTTAAAACTGAAAGACGTGAAAGATGCAAATTTCAATTGGCCCCCCTGACACTCTGCTGCAGTTTCTTTTAGCCATCGTGACCATCAATATCGTTGGAGTATCCAGTAAATAATACAAAAAATTATAATTTTCAAATTATCTAATAATATTTGTAGTGTCTAGGTGCTTTAAGGTCAAGGATAGAAGTGCTGAAATGAGTTTACATAGGATATAATCATTATGCTGGTCTACAGGTAACGGTTATTATTACGAAGGTTACTTCGACAACTCTGACAATTCGTGGAACAGCGTGGGATATTTCAATACAGAGACATCCTGGGACAACTGTGACGGACAGTTTAGTGACAACAATCAAAATCAGTGCAACTCTTTCGACGGTCAGTTTTGCGAAAATACAGATGTTTCATGCGGCACCAATGAACACGCTTGCCCATGGAGTGTTCAATCTTACCAGAACTATGAAATAGAGGAAACTGAAAATGACGAGAAGTGTCCTGCTTTCAGAAACCTGGTTAGGCACGTTCCAATCGAAGATATATCGGAATGCAGTGGTAGTACCACTACAGATCAATGCAATTGCAAAAATGACCTCGACTGTCCACCTGATTCCTTTTGTTGTTTGTCAACTTGTGAAGGAATAACTCGTTGTTATGATGCCAAACGAGGTAATTTTACACAAGAGGTAAGTTGTGCAACACCAACCCCAATAACTTTATACAACCAAGTGACATCCACGACTCCAAAAGTATGGATGGTTTCGAACACAACAGAAACAACAACAACAAGGGCAGCAACTCAAGCACTCTCATATTCCCAAATAAATCAGACAAAGTGGACATCAACTACAACTGAAGTTGCACCTGAATCCACCAAAACCGTTTCTACGTCGACATCAACTACAACTGAGACCACACCCACATCAACCACAACTGACACCACACCTACATTAACAACTGAAACCACATCTACATCAACCACAACTGAGACCACACCTACATCAACCACAACTGAGACCACACCTACATCAACCACAACTGCGACCACACCTACATCAACAACAACTGACACCACACCTACATCAACCACACCTTCGACTTCCACATCAACTACAACAAACACCACTTCTTCCACATCAACTACAACAGAAACCACTTCTTCTTC
This sequence comes from Lipothrix lubbocki, assembly GCA_034696945.1. NCBI lineage: Eukaryota > Metazoa > Arthropoda > Collembola > Symphypleona > Sminthuridae > Lipothrix > Lipothrix lubbocki. The sequence continues at coordinate 19,033 of JAQGAK010000789.1, read as the reverse complement.
CACATCAACAACAACAGAAACCACTTCTTCTTCCACATCAACAACAACAGAAACCACTCCTTCTTCCACATCCACTACTATTGAAATCACTCCTCCATCGACTTTACAAGACGCGGCTACAAGTACAACCTCTAGCCCATGTACAAAGACAGAAACAATTATCATTAATGAAATTATAAGCACGACTGTGGGCACACCACCTTCAAATGTTACAGACGTGAAAGATATAACACAGTTCAACACGTTACCTTCTTCACCAGCAGTTAATTCCGTACCAAGTACAACGACAATATCACCCAAAAAGTCTTCTATTACGGATTTGACTCCTGCTCAAAAAGATGAACGAACTTCCTCACCCCACACACAAACTATATTACAATCGACAGCTACCAAACCGTATAATAACGGATCTGAAACCTCTACCGAAACCAGCAAAATAATAACGGAACTCACCTCTGCATCAAACACATTGGCAGAACCATCCACTTACGCTTTTGTCAGAGCCAATTCAATGTCGGAACCAAGTACGGAATACCGTGAATCTAGTACCCCAACGCCATCTACCATACAAACCACCACCTTAATTTTCAACACGTTGCCTTCTTCACCAGCAGTTAATACAACGATGATCTCAGCCGTACCAAAAACAAAAATATTTACTGCAATATCACCAAGTAAAACCACTGTAATAATGACACCGAGTCAAACAACTGCAACGTTGGCACCAAGTCAAACCACAAAATCCGCAGCTACTGCAGTAGAGTCAACGATGTCGGTTATGCAAGCAATTTCAACGGCGACCATAAAGGATACAACTCATATTACAGCATTCTCAACTACACCCCCTGCACCAAAGCTACCGGAAGCCATAACGACCGAAAAAACTGAAACTATACCCACATCAATAACAGTTGCAACGCTAGCAGTAACCAATGCAACAGAAATAGCTCCAAGTAAAAGTTTGACTGAAACACTAGGCACGACTGCGAAACCCACCGACATCAATCCTCCGTATACAACCAGTACAGCTGATATAACTACAGATGTGAATACGAATGGTAATACAAAATTGGCATCGTCTTTGAAACACGACGCTACCAGTACAACATCTAGTCCATGTACAAAAACAGAAACAATTATCATTACTGAAATTACAAGCACGACTGCGGGCACACCACCTTCGAATTTTACAGACTTGAAAGATATAACAAAGTTCAACACGTTGCCTTCTTCACCAGCACTTAATTCAACGTCCATCTCAACCGTACCAAGAACAACGACAATATCACCAAGAGAGTCTTCTATTACGCATTTGACTCCTGCTCTGAAAGATGAACGGATTTCCTCATCCCAAACAGAAACTAAATTACAATCGACAGTTACCAAACCGTATAATAACGGATCTGAAACCTCTACCGAAATCAGCAAAATATCAACGGAACTCACCTCTGCATCAAACACCTTATCAGAACCATCCACTTACGCATTTGTCAGAGCCAACTCAATGTGGGAACCAAGTACAGAATACGCTGAATCTAGTACCCCACTATCATCTACTATGCAATCCTCGACGTTAGCTTTACATAAAACTACAATACCAAGTGAACCAACATTACCACAACCTGCAACGAAATATACTTTACTAGAAGTGTCGCAATCCACAACATCATCAGAGCCAATTCCAAGTTTTAAAACATCATTTGGAGTGTCTCCATGGTCCAACCTTATTCCCCGAAATTTCACTCAAGGGCTTATTTCAACAACATTTGGTACTATGTTTTCCACTCGTAGAGTTACAACCACGCAACCGTCTGCCACAACAATGTCCAAATCCACAAGTAAAACATCATCAACAACAGAAAAAACGCCGAAATCCACGATAAAAGAATACGCACCAAAAGCAACAACGCCAACATCAAGCATTATAGAAACAATAACGGGAGTTACACCAATGTCAGCTGCAACTCCAACATCAGCCAGCACTGAAACAATCCCAACATCAACCAGCACTGAAACAATCCCAACATCAACCACCACTGAAACAACCCCAACATCAACCAGCACTGCAACAATCCCAACATCAACCACCACTGAAACAACCCCAACATCAACCACCACTGAAACAACCCCAACATCAACCACCACTGAAACAGCCCCAACATCAACCACAACTGAAACGACTTTAACATCAACATTCACAGCAACCACCACTAAGAAGACCCCAACATCAACCAACAATAAAACGACCACAACACCAACCGCAGCTGAAACAACCCAAATATCTCCAAAAAATGAAACAATCCCATTATTTACAACAACAAAATCAGCATCATTGCCAACGGCGACAACAGCCACAGCGGAAACAACACCAAAATCAGCCACGACTAAAGATTATATCATTCCCACTACAAATGAGAAAGCATTTAATAACACGAATACGACTTCAACGTATTTTCAAGCTGAAACTGCAACTACGTACTCAATTCCATGTACAAAAACGGAGACAATAATAATTTCAGAATCGCTAGAAACCACTAAATCGCTTATCAATACAACGTCAACTTCAACAACAATTGAAAGGGAACCTTCGTTGACAACAATAGCAACAGAAACAACGTCAGAGGCAACCGCAACTCAACCGACACAAATATTAACCTTAACAGCCGAATCAAATACAAAAACGATACCGAAGTCTACGACAACAAAACCAACGCAAACGTTAACTAAACATGAAACAACGACCGTCAATGAGATAACTTTAGGATCAAACGTATCCACAACTAACGAAACAATACTAACAACCAACAGAACGGAAACGAGGCCACCATTAACAACATTTGAAACAACGCCAAAAATAGATGTAACTGAGATATTGCCAATTTTAACCACAACAGAGGTAACCCCTTCATTAATTAAAAATGAAAGAACAACTGAATCAATGACATCAAGTACAGATATTAAAACAACTGTAACGTTGTCAGCTCGAGTAACAACAGAAACAATGGCATCTCCTAAAACAACAGCAATATCAGCGGCAGGTAAAACCACTGCATTATTATCACCAGGTCAAACAACTGCAACAACATCGGTTAGTGAAACAACTGCAAAATTTGTAGCCAAACACAAAATTGAAACACCGGCAGCAATTCATCCAACTGCAACATTTGCACCCAGTCAACCAACTGCAACGTTGGCACCAAGTCAAACTGCGGCAGCATCAGCAGCTACTGCAGTAGAGTCAACGGACAAAGATGAAAGGACTTCCTCATCCCAAACAGAAACTACAATACAATCGACAGCTACCAGACCTCATAGAAACGGATCTGAAACATCTAACGAAATCAACAAAATATCAACGGAACTCACCTCTGCATCATACACCTTGTCAGAACCATCCACTTACGCTTTTGTCAGAGCCCATTCAATGTCGGAACCAAATACAGACTACGCTGAATCTTCTACTCCACTATCATCTACCATGCTATCCTCCACCTTAGTTTTCAACACGTTGCCTTCTTCACCAGCAGTTAATACAACGTCTATCTCAACCGCACCAAGAACAACATTATTTACCACAATATCACCAAATAAAACTATTGCAATTTCGACACCAAGTCAAACCACGAAAACATCAGCAGCTACTGCAGTAGAGTCAACGATGTCGGTTATGCAAGCAATTTCAACATCAACCGTAAAGGATACAACACATATTGCAGTATTCAAATCTACACCCACATCACCAACCCTACCGAAAGCCATAATGACCGAAAAAACTGAAGCTATACCTACATCTATAACAAGTACAATGCTAATAGTAACTAATGCAACAGAAACAGCTCCAAGTAAAGGTTTGACTGAAACAATAGGCACGACTGCGAGAACTACTGAAATCAATCCTACGTATACACCCAGTACAGTTGATATAACTACAAATGTGAATACGAAAGTATTTAGTAATACAAAATTGTCTTCGTCTTTGAAACACGACGCTACAAGTACAACATCTAGTCCATGTACAAAAACAGAAACAATTATCATTACTGAAATTACAAGCACGACTGCGGGCACACCACCTTCGAATTTTACAGACTTGAAAGATATAACAAAGTTCAACACGTTGCCTTCTTCACCAGCACTTAATTCAACGTCCATCTCAACCGTACCAAGAACAACGACAATATCACCAAGAGAGTCTTCTATTACGCATTTGACTCCTGCTCTGAAAGATGAACGGATTTCCTCATCCCAAACAGAAACTAAATTACAATCGACAGTTACCAAACCGTATAATAACGGATCTGAAACCTCTACCGAAATCAGCAAAATATCAACGGAACTCACCTCTGCATCAAACATCTTGTCAGAACCATCCACTTACGCTTTTGTTAGAGCCCATTCAATGTCAGAACCAAGTACGGAATACCCTGAATCTAGTACCGCACTGTCATCTACCATGCAATCCTCCACCTCAGTTTTCAACACGTTGCCTATCTCACCAGCAGTTAATACAACGTTGGTCTCAGCCGTGCCAAGAACAACAATATTCACCACAATATCACCAAATAAAACCATTTCAATTTCGACACCAAGTCAAACCACGGCAACATCAGCAGCTACTGCAGTGGAATCAACAGCGTCGGTTATGCAAGCAATTTCAACATCGACCGAAAAGGATACAACACATATTGCAGCATTCACGACTACACCCACAGCACCAACGCTACCGGAAGCCATAACGACCGAAAAAACTGAAGCTATACCTACATCTATAACAGTTGCAATGCTAACAGTAGCTAATGCAACAGAAACAGTTCCAAGTAAAAGTCTAACTGAAGCGATAGGCACGATTGCGAGAACTACCGAAATCAATCCTACGTATACACCCAATACAGTTGATATAACTACAAATGTGAATACGAAAGTATTTGATACATTATCACCAAGAAAGCCTTCTATTACACAATTGACTCCTACTCAGAAAGATGAACGGACTTCCTCACCCGAAACGCAATCTATATTACAATCGACAGCTACCCAACCTTATAATAACGGATCTGAAACCTCTACCAAAATCATCAAAATATCAACGGAACTCACCTCTGCATCATACACCTTGTCAGAACCATCCACTTACGCTTTTGTTAGAGCCAATTCAATGTCGGAACCAAGTACGGAATACGCTGAATCTACTACCCCACAATCATCTACCATGCAATCCTCCACATTAGCTTTGCATAAAACTACAATACCAAGTGAACCAACATTACCACACACTACTCGGAAATATACCTTACTAGAAGTGTCGTCGCCATCAACAATATCGTCAGAAACAAGCAACGGTACTTCTTCTTCCCTACTGGATACTACGATAGCAACAAGTGAATCCACTAAAGTATTCACAAGAGTTTCTACAACGGAATTTCTGTCACGTTCTGCTAATTTTACCAGATCCCAAACAAGTCCAACAATTGCTGCGGTTCTTACATCATCAGTAACTGCGACAGCACGTGAATCCACAATCGCACACATGAATAGTACAACCAATACTTCATCAATGACATCACCAGCCACTGTTGAAACCAATGTGAGCACTAAACTATCACCAGTGTCCAGTTTAGCCACCACTATTCCTTCAAAACCAGTAACAAGCGCAGCAACATCAGCATTTATGGCTTCAACAACTACAGTGGCAGCTAATGCGTCGACAGAAACATCTCCGACGACAAGTACAATCACTATTGCGCCAATGACATTACCATATACCGTAGAAACCAGCATATCTTTGGAATCAAAAGGATTTACGGCACAAACATCTATCTCAACATCTAAAGATATGTCCAAGGTACTAGATTCCACCCACGCGTCTACGACACCACAAAGTCCAGCGCAGTCAACCGCAGCATCAATAGCCACGTTTGTAAGACCTACGGGACAGTCACCTCTCGTTTCCAGAAAAACATCACTGAATAACACAGCGGAGTCAACTATGCCATTTATGACATCAATGACATCACAAAGTACAGTAAAATCCACTCGGACATCTAAAGCAACGTCTCCACCGACTACCCGTTCGTCCACAGAAACTTTAACAGATCGAACAACAGAGTCAGTCACGGCATATACAGCATCAACACAATTAGCGGAAATGTCAACTCTAGCATCTAAGGCAACGTCCCCACATAGCAAGACGCAGTCAGCCCTGGAAACAGCACCAATGAAACCAGAAAAGAGAATGAAGTCAAATCAAACATCGACACCGACGTCAACAGAAAAGACAGTACAGCCAAGTACAGAATTCACAGCACTATCAACGCTCAAATCCACACAAATAACACCAGAAACTACAGCACTTCCAACTCTTGAATCCACAGATACGTCATCAGAAATCACAGCACAATCAACTCGGAAATCTAAAACATCGACATTGATATTTGTCTCATCGGTTCCAGCGACGCCACAAAGCACAGCACAAACAATACCAGCATCTCCGACGACACCTGAAGCCAAATTGCAGTCAACCCCGGCAGCCTCAACCATATCACCACAGAGTGCACAATCTGTTTCAGCGTCCGCATCATCACCAAAAAGCACAGCAAAGTCAACACCTGAATCTACGTCTACATTGCCACAACGAACAGAGTCCACTCAATCATCCACGCTAACATTGCCAGGTCAGAGTACAGCAAAATCAATTCTGGCTTCCACGACGCGGACATCAAAACACACGCCGCAGTTAACAATAGAATCTACGGCAACGTTGTCACGAAAGACGGCATCATCATCAATAGCCACAGCGGAGTCTACACTAGTATCAAGAAAAAAGACACCAGCTAGTACAACAAAGTCAAATCTGCTATTTACGCCAACACCAACGTCACCAGAAATCACACCACAGCCGAGCATGCTATCTACAGCTACCTCACCACAAACCACAGCATTGCCTACTCTCGAATCGACAGAAACATCACCGGAAACCACATCATTGCTAACTGTAGAATTAACAGAGATGTCACTAGAAACCACAGCGCAATTAATTATGGACTCTACAATATGGACACAAACATCAGCGCAGCCAAATTCAGCACATACGCCAAGTACACCAAAGTACAAATCTCAGTCAACTTTGTCATCTGTAGTAACTTCTACACAGAGTACTGCGTCGTCAACTTTAAAGGAAACAATAGAGACTTCCCTAAGAACCAAAGAAACTTTGCCACATAAAACAGCGCAGTCAACTCTACAAATGTCACATCAGAGCACAACTTCGTCATACATGAATTCTACAGAATCGCCTACAACTGTCGGAACAACGGAAATTTCATCAGAAGGTTCAGCGCAGTCCACTCTGGTCTTTTCAGGCGCAAAGCTTCAAAGTAAATCTAAAGCAACAATTCCACAAAGCACACCGCAAACAACAACGACATCTCCAACGACCCCTGAAAGCAAATTTCAGACAGCCCTTACAGATGCGGGCATATCGCCACAAAGTGCACAATTTATTACAGCAGCCACACCAACACCACCAAGCACAGCTAAATCGTCCATAGTACCGTTACCACAGAACACAGAGCAATCAACACAAGCATCTCTAGCGACATTATCACAAACCCACGAATTGACAAAACCTTCAACAGCAACAAAAAGCACGTCGCAATTTACTTCGACTACACCAACCAAGCCACAAACAACAATGACACGATTCACACCTCAAACAACATCGGCACCTCTAACGACACTTGAAAGCAATGCAGAGTCAACAACAATACTTTCAGCAATATCGCCACAAAGTGCACAGTCTATTTCATCATCTAAACTTGCATCATTAGGAACAACTGAGTTTACTTCGACACAACGGACACAGTTCGCTCAATCGTCCAAAATAACATCACCGAATAGTACCCCACAGTCAACTGTGGCATCCACTGCGACCGCACAAACAACTGCATATAGGGCAACCTCACCCCAAAGAAAGGAACCAACAAGTCTTACTTCCAGAGAAACTACACTAAAAACTCAGTTTAGTCCAATATCAACAGTTACATCCGCACAAATCACAGTGCCGTCAACTCTCAAATCTACTACTATATTGTCGCAAAGTACACCGTCTACTCAAACATCTACTGCGCAAAGCACGGCAAAGTCAACTCTAGCAAGGACAGCTTTATCACCGCTGAGCACATTACAGTCTACATTGCGATCAACAGTAACCCATCCAGAAAGCACTGCAAAGACTATTGTGACATCTACAGAAATTTCACAACTAAGTTCGGTGCAGTCTACTTCAGCACAGACAGCTACATCACCACCAATCACAGTGCCGTTAACTCTCAAATCTACGACTATATTGCCCCAAAGTACGATGTTTACTCATACATCTCATACCACCGCTCAATCTACCTTATCCTCTTCAGCAACGAAACTACCAAGTACAGTGCAGTCAAATTCAACTATTACATCAAATACAGCCGAAAGCAAAGAACAGTCAACTCTGGAATCCACATCAGCGGTACCTCAATCTACAGGAAAATCAACGCTGGCCTCAACAACTACGTCTCCACAAAGTACAGCGCAGTTAACACATAAATCTACAGCAACGTTACCACAACGCACACCAGAAACAAGCATGTCGTCACCAAAGACACATGAAAGCAAATTACAATCAACCTTTGCAACTGCGGTCATATCACCACAAAGTGCACAATCATCTGGAGCAACGTTTACATCACAAAGCACAGCTCAATCCACACCATCATCCACAACTGTATCGTCTCAAACAACACAATCCACTGAAACATCCACAGTAACATCACCCCCAAGAACCCTACAGACAGCTTTGGCATCCACTACGGTGACAACACCAAAAAGTGCATCTCAGTCAATAAATACGTCTGTGACACCCTCAAGTTATGCATCTTTAGTAACTTCTCCAAAAACGGCATCACTGTCAAATTCGGCGTCTAAACATACTACAGCCGAGCGCAAAGTGCAACCAACTCTCATATCTACAACAGCGACGTACCTTAGTACCGGGAAATCAACAACAGCAGCTACAGCGACCACGTTATCTCAGGAAACTACAACGTCATATCTAGAAACTACAGCAGCTACGACAGAGGATACACTTCAGATTTACACAACGACCGAAATTTTACCAGAAACCACCGAGAAATCACCTTTGGCATCCATAGCTACATCACTACATACCGTAGAGCATTCAACACAACCATCTGAACCAACGACACCAAAAGCAATGAAGTCAACAATGATATCTGCGGCAACATCAACACAAAGCAAAACTCATTCAGTCCAGACATCAACACCAGTGACAACAGAGCGCACAACAAAGTCTAAATGGACATTCACAGAAAAAGGAACCACAGCGCAGTCAACCATGACATCAACAGTAACGTCCTCACGAAGCACAGGACAATCAACGTTTACATCAATGGCTACCTCAGTAGAAACCACAGCACCCCAAGCTTTCGAATCCACAGAAACTTCACCAAAAACAACATCGCAATTAACTATGGAATCCACAGAATCTACAAAACAAACGTCAGCACAGTCAAATTCTGTACCTCTACCAACTACACCGCAGAGAAAATCTCAATCAACTTTGCAATATACCGCTACGTCACCAGAAAATATGACATCAACACAAACTTCAATAACATCTCCAAATCGAGCATCTACAACTTTGTCGGAAATAACAGCAACGTCAAAATTTGCTGCCACAGAATTTTCACCTGAAAGCACAGTGGAGTCACCTTTGTCATCTATAGCAACAAAATTAACCAGCAAAGCACTGACAACAAATACAATTCTAACGACAGTTAAAAATGAAGTGCAGTCAACCCTGGCAACAACTGCCATATTGCCACAAAATTTACAATCCCCTACAGTTTCAGCATTTAAATCGAAAAGTACAGAATCAACTCAATCATCCACAATAACATTACCACAAGCCACCTCGACGTACACTCCATCAGTCACAACGTTTACACCTAAATACACCCCGCAATCAACAAGGGAATCTACAGAAACTTCATCGGAAACAAAACCGCAATCAACTTTATTGTCTTCAGCAACGAAACTACCAAGTACAGTACGGTCAAAATCGGCTACTACACAAACTACATCCGAGAACAAAGAACAGTCAACTCTGGAATCATCATCAGCGCTTCCACAATCGACAAGTAAATCAATTCTGGGCTCTGAACCAACGTCGCAAATGAGCACAGATCAGTCAATACAGACATCTACAGCAACGAACTCAGAACCGAGTAAACCACGGTCGAATTATGCATCTCCCACACAACGGACTAAAGCTCAGTCAACTATAATGTCCCAGCAGAGCACAACGTCGGTGAATACGGAGAATACAGAAACTTCTACATCTCTCGTATTAACAGAAAGTTCACCCAAAAGCACAGTGAAGTCAACTCTGGCGTCTACATCTATAGCAACAATTCCACAAAGCACACCGCAAACAACAACGCCATCTCCAACGACCCCTGAAAGCAAATTTAAGACAGCCCTTACAGATGCTGGCATATCGCCACAAAGTGCACAATTTTTTACAGCAGCCACACCAACACCACCAAGCACAGCTAAATCAATACCGACATCTACTTCGTCACAACGAACACAGACCACTCAATCATCAGCAGTACCGTTACCACAGAGCACAGAACAATCAGCACATGCATCTCCAGCGACATTATCGCAAACTCACGAACCGACAAAACCTTCAACGGTATCAAACAGCACAACGCAATTTACTTCGATTACACCAACCAAGCCACAAACAACAATGACACGATTCACACCTCAAACAACATCGGCGCCTCTAACGACACTTGAAAGCAATGCAGAGTCAACAACAATATTTTCAGCATTATCGCCACAAAGTGCACAGTCTATTTCAGCATCCAAACTTGCATCAGAAAGCACAGCTCAATTTACTTCGACACAACGGGCACAGTCCACTATATCGCCGCAAAGTACACTATCTACTCAAACATCTACTGTGCAAAGTACAGCACAGTCATCTTTGGCAATCACAGGAATATCACCACAGAGCGCAGCAAAGTTATCGTTAGCAACTACAAGCGTTTCACCACAAAGTACAGCCCAGTCATCCTTAGCAGCTACAGGCATATCACCAAAAAGTACAACCCAATCAATTATAGCATCCACAGGCTTATCGCCACAAACAGTACAAACAACTTTGGCGGCTACAAATATATCGCCACAAAGTACAGCGCAGTCAACATTGGTAACTACTGGCATATCACCACAAGCTACGCAATCGACTCCAGCAACCAGATTAACGTCACAAAGCAAAGCTCATTCAACAATTTTGGAATCAGCGAGTACTACGAACAAAGTATCTACTCCAAAATTATCAGAGACAACTGATTCAACGACAGACTGTTTAGATACTGAGACCACTTCCACAAATCGGAAATCTACAACATCTATATCACCAAGCACAGAACAGTTAACTTTGGCAACTACAGCCATATCGCCTCAAAGTATGCAATCAACTCCAGAATCATCGGAAACTACGCGTGTAACTCTGGAATCTGCAGCTACAACTTCACAGAGTTCGCAATCATTTACAGTAACACCACCAGAAAGCACTATACCGTCAACTTTGAGATTAATGGGAACGTCAACACAATTCACCGCTACGTCAACTACGACATCTAAAGAAACATTTGCACAAAGCCCTGGAAAGTCAACCATGACATCTACAATCATATCGCCACAAAGCACACACTCTAATGCAGCATCAACCTCACCAAGTTCTGCAAGGTCAACCGTGGCATCTACGATCATTTCGCCACAAATTACACAGTCTACTGCAGCATCACCATCACCAAGTTCTGCAAAGTCAACCGAGACATCCACAATCATATCCCCACCAAGCCCACACTCCAATGCAGCATCAACATCACCAAGCTCTGCAAAGTCGACCGTGGCATCTAAAAGGATTTCGCCACAAACTACACAGTCTACTTCAGAATCAACAATATCATCACCAAGTTCTGCAAAGTCAACCGCGGCATCTACAATCATTACGCCGCAAAGTACACAGTCCATTTCAGCGTCCAAACTTGCATCAAAAAGCACAGCTCAATTTACTTCGACACAACGGGCACAGTCCACTATATCGCCGCAAAGTACACTATCTACTCAAACATCTACTGTGCAAAGTACAGCACAGTCATCTTTGGCAATTACAGGAATATCACCACAGAGCGCAGCAAAGTTATCGTTAGCAACTACAACAGTTTCACCACAAAGTACAGCCCAGTCATCCTTAGCAGCTACAGGCATATCACCAAAAAGTACAACCCAATCAATTTTAGCATCCACAGGCTTATCGTCACAAACAGCACAAACAGCTCTGGCATCTACAAATATATCGCCACAAAGTACACAGTCTACTGCAGCATCAACAATATCATCACCAAGTTCTGCAAAGTCAACCGTGGCATCTACAATCATTACGCCGCAAAGTACACAGTCCATTTTATCATCCGGGGTAGCTTCACCAAGCAAAGCACAGTCAACTCTGGTGTCAACTGCTATGTCTCCACAAAGTACACAGTCTACTGCAGAATCAACAATATCATCACAAATTTCTGCAAAGTCAACGGCCATATCTGTAGCAACATCACCACAAAGTTCTGCCAAATCAACCATGATATCTACAGCGCATTCTTCTGAAGGAACTACAGTAACGCCACCAAAGAGTACAGTACATTCCATTTCAGCAACTTCATCATTATCGTCAAGTAGTAATCCAACAACTACGAAATTAACCCCAAGTTCTCCACAAACCACCTCAGTCCCTAGAACGCAAATATCATTTGAAACAACAGAATTAACGACCGATTGTATTGAAACAGAAACTCCAGAAACCACACAGTCAACCCCAGCATCAACACTAACAAAACCTGAAAGTACTGCAAAGTTAACTGTGACGCCCACAGCTACATCACCAGAAAGTAATGCAAGGTCAACTGTTAGATCTACAGATATAGCACCACAAAGTAAAGTACAGTCTACGCAATCTACAATAAAACAACAGAGTACAGTACATTCCACCATAGCAACGTCATTAGTATCGCCAAGTAGTACTCCAACGTCAAAAGAATCAACCGGAAGTTCACCAAAAATTCCCACACCATCCATCGCTCCCACAAAGAGGGAATCAACTTTGGAACCAACTACTTCTAATAACATCGCCCCTACAACTCACATATCACAAGAAGCAACGGATTTATCAACCGATTGTGTAGACACAGAGGCTCCTTCGACAACTCGGTCTGAAATAACACCAAGCGACACAACTGAAGTTCCCATGACTTCTTACACAACTGCAAGTAATGCAGCGATTACTTCCGAAACATCCTACAAAATAACTGAAGGTACTGGTGAGCCCTTGACTACTCCACCAGAATCATTTACAACTCCGGAATTAACAGTAACAACTGACGCCGCCATAAATCCTGTAGCGAGAGAAGAAACGGAAGAAACCTCGGAATGCATTGAAGCATCAACTCCCTCTGAGACAACTACCCAAAAACTTACTACCCCACAATCGCAAACAACCCGTCCGGTACAACCTCCTCGTAAAATTGCCAAAGAAAATTTAGACTTAATCGTTAAAAATTTCAAACAGCCGTACCTAGATGAAGATGACCATCTTACAATCCCTGAGGCAATAGACCTGATGCAGAGAAATTTTCAACAGCCTTACCTAGATGAGGATGATCCCAATCGTAAAACCCCTCATGCAAATGTAGAAACAGTGCTGCAAAAATTCAAACAACCACACCAGGATGAGGACGACCCCCATCTTTTAGAGGATGAGTCTACTACTCCAGTTTTACCACCTTTGCCCGATTGTTGCATAAACAAGATTCCTGGTTGTTGTCCATTAGTTCCTCCTCGACCCAGTTTTGGCAATTGTTGCAATCTACGAAAACGTCTACGTATTGCCAATTGTTGCGACAATCTTCGTCGGCAAAACATTATTTCAAAATGTTGTTTTGAGCCAGATTTAAATCTACGACCTGATGCGTTAATTGCCCCTTCAATTAATGAAAACCACGAAGTAGTACCTGTAGCATTTAGTAATTCACAAGCACATCCCATTTTCGAACGACTTAACTCCACGCACTGCCGTAACGGCACTCGGATAATTCCAATATCTTTATTACAAGAGCTGGGAATTAATTTAAGCGATATCATTCCTGGTTATAATGTCTCAATTAACAGCTCTACTACAACTGAATCTGAATTTGGAGAAACTACAGAATTAAATGGCAATGTCATTAGATATGAATTAGTTCCAGTTGCGTTTAGCCACTCACAATTAAATCCGGTGTTTGAGCGGCTCAATTCCACACATTGTCGTAATGGTACCAAGATAATTCCTCTATCTTTGTTAAGGGAACTTGGCATTGATTTAAGCTCTCTAATTCCCGGTTACAATACAACTAATACTTCAAGTTCAGACAGCCCCGATGTTACTTCTGACGAAAGTTCCAAGGTCATTCCACAAAATTTACCTGCCAATGACGAAGAACAAGACAAAGAAGACAGTCATGAAACACTAAAGTCGCCGGAACCTGCCGAAGTGATACCAGTCAAAGAAGGCAATTTAAGCTACGCAGATAAAATAAAGTCCCAGTTAGAGGCGATGCGAGCTAATCAAGATAATTCTCATAACGACATGTTTTCAGATTTTCAATGAATGAATGAATTATATGAAAAACAAAAAGTATGTATGATCGTGAAATAAATGTGTAAATGATTTCCAATCAAGAGAATAAATAAACATTATACTTTTTCATTTTCCGCATTGTAAGGATTTATTTGATAATCACAAGAAAATGAGTCACAGCAGTTAAGAAATGGATTTTTAAGCAATGGCAATCAATCAAATCTTATTGTTAGTTGTTACATTGTGGTATTTTGATTCCAGCAACAACAAATTAACCATTATTGTGTAAAATGAACACAGGTGTTTCAGGTGATGACTACCACGACTAAAGATAATTGTTATAAATTGATATCAATTTAATTGAGAGAACAAATGCAAAACTAACTTGTAGTAGTTCAAGTCAACATGAAAAACTAACTCGTCCAAGTCAAATAGTATAATAATAATAATCATTAGTAAGTAATAGTCTCTAACATTTACGAGAGATGTAGAGATGCCTTTCAGTTGTTTATCATCGTAAGATACTTTTGTAACTAATTATGGTTAATTAAATGACGATACAAAAAAGATAATTTATATACAACCAAAAGGTGTCTTTGTATGGAAGAGCATTATGGATTCGGCGTCAGTTGGTCAGGAGCAGATTCACCAACCGAGGATATTTCTTCCGTGGAGCTTTTATTGGTTTCGGTACTACTACTAGAAGCATCGCTTTCACTTTCATCCATAGCTACATCCCTGGCTGCAGAACTTGGCTCAGTATTGAAGGCAGGAGGTGTGAGGTTTGAGACTTTGTCAGACATGGAAGAGGAATCACTACTGGAATCAGTAGACGACTCCGACTTGCTATCGGAATCCAATGATGACGTATGCTCCATGGGTACTTCTTCCTCTGCAGAAGTACTGTCTTCTTGAGAGGATTTTAAATCCGGTTCGGATTCTTCTTTGAAAGATTCAGGGGCTTTAGTTTCGTTGTCCTTCTTCTCAAGGCTTTCCGTCGTCGCAGGTATGGCGGATGGTGCAGAAACAGGATGTTTATAATCTTCATTGGTTACGGGAGGTGTAGTAGATTCTAGAGGGTAATTATCACTTGTGGCAGAACTTAAATTATTCTTGTTAGGCTCAATATCAATATTGTAGTCAAGAGAAGACGCAGCAATATTTAAAGGCATAGCTATATCTGAGATGCCAGGTCCAGCGTCCGCATCTCCGTTCTTATTCGAGTCCTCAATATTCTTAGATTCTACAACGGTAGTTGCTTCTGTGATTCTTGGCGTTGTCGGTTCTACCGCGGGAGCCGGATGAACAGTAGCGATGAGTTGATTTAAGCTGTTGAGATCCGATTCCGATTTAAGAAGTGGTTCAGCCGTGGACAATGGCCCATCGGGACTCAACCAGGACATTGGTTCTTCTGTTACAATTTCTTCGCCATTTTCTTCGTCAACTGATTTAGGCTCGACAGTAGTGACTACCAGTACAGTTTTCTCCAATCCCCGCAGAAATTTCTCCTTTATCTTGTAGTGTCGGCTAGGGTAAATTATTAATTCGGCCAAACGCTGGATGGTGAAAGGAGCTGCTCGAAATATGTCGAATCTCTCCATGACAAACTGCTCATTCGGGCACATTTCTGCGGCGAAATTATTTATTGCTGATAGCATCTTCATCCTAGATAAAAGTTTAATTTATTAACATTTAGAGTTTTGTACACACTCCAAGTGCTTCTGATTCCTACCATCCTACCAATTGCTTCGAAATAAAATATCATTAATTATTAAAATATATTCATTACCTGAAGAGTGGGCGCACATGCTGCCAAGGAAAAACCGTATTTCCCGTCTTAGCCACGTATTTCAAGTAATTTTCTAAAGGAGCCGGGATATCATCCTGCTTCGTATTATTTCGGCCACAGAACTCTGTTGAAACAAAAAAAATAATCAATTTGGTTTCAAAACTACCTAATTACATTCATTATATCCAAAATCAAGATTTAAACTTGATTACAATCAAACTGTTAAACGAGCTCCAAACAAATAAAATCAGTAATTGAACAGTACGATAATTTTTCTATCAACATCACGAATAGAATTCCTGTCACTTTTGTTCTTTTGTGCAATCAGCCCTAGTATCAGTAATATTCAAAAACCTTACACAAACCGTGTATTAGCATTGACAAGTAAGTGATTAAAAATCATTAATTTATAAAAATACATACCATTAATCTCCCATAATAGTTGTTCCAAATTGTCGCCCAGGACAATATCCTCATCCTCCAAGATTTTGCTCCTCATCCTGCTGTGATGCTGTGAAATAGAAACAAAATCATTAGTCTTTATAAAATAGAAACGTCCTTCAAGCTATTCTAAAATTTAAAATTGAAGGAAATTGGAAGTCAATACAATTCCACTGACTTCTCTCTTCCTCGGAGTCGGCTCACTCTCCATCATCAAAAATTTCCTACAAGGATTCAATGATTTCTTCATGAATCAGTGTTCAAGAATTATTAATTAATCCACACTCCTTCGCACTTAAATCAAAACTGCGTAATCGTAATTAAATTACGATATATTCGACCAAGATGTAAAATGTATGTATACTCATATATTATTTGCAAGCAAATTAAGCTATATACGCTTTATCTTCGACTTTCATTCGACATTTGTATGGGATTATTAAGCACAGACAATTTCGGTCATCAAAATGAACCCGTAAATATTATTTTCAAATGTGCGTGTCTTTTATTTTATTTATCAATACAGATTACTGATTTATAATAATTCTCTCTAAAAGTATAGCTCCAGTCAATAAAATTTGTTGTTGTTGTTGTAAAGGGTTAAAAAAATAAAATTAAATCATAATAATAACATGTTTACCTAATACACAAAAGCGTGTAGTGTGTACCTCGCTTATAGTGTGAACAGTTCCAACACAAAGTAAAAAATTCCACCCTCTCGGACAGCCTTTGTTTTTAATTAATTCTATATTTCAAAAATAAATAAAATACAACAAAAATTAGTAAATGAATAAATTCAAATAATCAATAATAATAATAATCAAATACAAAAATTGACCCCAAACAAAATACTCATTATAATCCGAAGAATTTCATTTAAAATTGTCTTTACTGCTCAAGTATACAGAAATTAATAATTTTATAAATTTGTAATAATTCAAATAGTAATTATTATTATGTTAAAATAATTTTTTAAATAATAATAATAAATTGTAGATTCTTTCACCTATTTTATTATAATATAAAATAAATTATTCAGCAACAATAACAATGGAGAATTTAATAAATTCTAATTAATATAAATAACTCTAATAATTAAAGGAAAAATCCTCCGCCTAAAATCCTGCCGCCCTCAGTGTAAAAACAATCGATGTTATAATAAAACGTATTAAATAAAAATGATCGTGAGCACCAATTGGTTTTGAATTGGTTAAATTTAGGGAATAATAATAATAATTTACGGCATGAACAATAAGAACATAAATGAACTTGTATTTTTAATTTATTTTAAATTAAAAAGCCCCTATATTTCTGTTATTTATTTAATGCCCTGTGTATTTTAAGTTTGCTCTGCTGCTTTAGCTTTGCTGTCTGAATGCGCTTCTCACAAAATCACAAAATCTCAATTTTTGAACCTTTTAACATGCAATGTAAAGTATATATGGGAAGCCTCTATGTATGTATTACATAGGTATGGGATATTTATTGTAAAAGGTATCCAAAAGTAGCAACTTTTGTGTTGTAGGTATACAAATTGGCACTTTAGGACCCTTTGCAGTCGTGCTGCTGTTATTATTCGTTTCGTTTATTCGTTCTTCGCTCTTTGAAATTTTTCGCTTGAATCTTCTGTGACGTCACAGTCAATAAAGCGGAATATTCCTTGGGACTTTGGCATTAAAGGTTTATACAAGCCCGTGCATATGTATTTGTATGTATTGAAGTTATCATGTGGGCGTTGCTAAATGTAAAAATCTTGGGGCTTTCGTGATAAGCAATGCGTGCATTTAAGACAAGAATGATATTAGTACTACTAAAGGATGGACAGTTTAGCAACGTACAAACAACCACTGCAGTGTGATGAGAAGGTTCATTAGAAGGAAATTCTTCTCAGGATTTAGCCTCCCGCACGCAAACCCCCAGGTAGATGGTTTACTTTGGAGAAGACAGATGGACATAAGAGGTTTGTCCGGGAATTAGGGGTGGATTGTATTAATTTTTGTATTAATTTTTGTATTAATTTTTGTATTAATTTTTGTATTAATTTTTGTATTAATTTTTGT